>JADBJO010004275.1:75000-77500 GCA_016801955.1 Conus betulinus | reverse complement strand
TGGGATAAACATGAAGGAGATACCTTCCGACTCTGGTGTCTGCAATGAAGAAAAAGTTCCTTTGTAGAGTCTGTGGTTCGGACCTGTGTACCCCAAATTTCTTGTTCCAGTATTGTCACCTAGGTGTGGAGCGTTTTTCCTGAAAACTGGTGTACTCTGGAACATTCTCTGTTCTAGACAGTACAGCTGAAAATTTTTCTTTGCTGGAGGCTGAAGACGGCTTCATTTTTAGCTTGATAATCAGTGTTAATACTGTTCAGAGCATGACAATTTTGGAATGAATACAACGAACACTCCCCACCCTCTGATCTACCTGCCCAAAAGAAAGATAGATAGATTGAAAGATGCAGGTTTTAATACAATTTCCTGTGAATACATGCACACGGAAAAAGTTTGTAGATGCATTTTTCGTTACATGTCTTTAGGGAAGTTTTTATTAAATGTTGCACACACAAAAAAATGCATGAGTGCAAAAGTCTAACATTCACAACAATTCCCACTAAGTTTCAATTTCACTTTGTATTGTGTTTGCCCTGGGTAAGGTGGTGGTGAATAGGTGATGGTGGGACAGCAGAGGGGGGGGGGGGGGGGGGGGGGGGGGGGGGGGGGGGGGGAGGGGGGGGGGGGGGGGGGGGGGGGGATATGAAAGTACTCCACTCTTCGAAGTTGTTGCTACAATTTTTACAGCAATTCATTGCTGGCGAAAAATGTTGAACATTGACTCATGAAGAACATTTCTTACTCACGTTTCATTATAGTGGTTTACCTGTACAGAGTCATGGATTTCATCTGGTCATTGCAAACAGGAAAAACTGTTACTTCTTATTTCTGTTTTATAGATCTGGTTTAACTGTATCTATAGTCATGAATTTCATTTGCTCATTGCAAACAGGAAAAACTGTACTTCTTATTTATGTTTTTATAGATCTGGTTTAACTGTATCTATAGTCATGAATTTCATTTGCTCATTGCAAACAGGAAAAACTGTTACTTCTTATTTATGTTTTATAGATCTGGTTTAATAGTATAGTCATGAATTTTGTGTGCTCATTACTAACAGGAAAAAAACGGTAATTTCTCATTCATGTTTTACAGATCTGGTTAATTGTAGTCATGAATTTCATTTGCTCATTGCAAACAGGAAAAAAACTGTATCATTTTGGGAAGCTTAACAGTTACATATAGATATGAAGAACGTAACCCTAATGTCCAGACAAAATCCAGTGAATGAACTTGTTACCAATGTAAGAACGAAGGAAAAAGAAAGGCAACTAATTAATGAGCATGGAAAACTAAAACAAAATAATGGCCTGTTTGAGAGAAGGAGGAGGATGATGGGGGAGGGAACAGGGGATGGCAAGGGGAGGGAAGGGGGTAAGAAGATCAAAGTGTTCTATACAGAAAGACAATGGTTCTTGTCTTATATGAAAGTTTAAAAAAAAATTAAATTCAAAGAGGCTATGTTCATAACTTTACTGATGTAGGTTTTAAGTGGATGTTTTTTCTCAATTATGATAGTCACAAAAGAGGAACCACCATGAAATTTTGAGGGAAAGAGTATCATGTCAAAAGACAGCCTAAATGGCTAGTTCTGTCCAAACTGACCTGCAAATATGCAATGTCTTGATTCCATTCATTATGGTAGTGGGACTTTTTTCCTTTCAAAGTACTAGATTCTATGACACTCACAGCACACACACACACACACACACACACACACACACACACACACACACACACACACACACATACACCACACACACACACACACACACACACACACACACAGAGTAAGCCTCACATAATGAATACATCTAACCCACCACCACCACCAACCCTCCCCCACGCCCCTCCACTTCCCTCCCTTGACCACTCAGGTCACAACAGTCCAGACCTCTCACACACAAGGATTCATGCCTTGTCCTCCCATTCCTAGGTCAGGCTTCGGCCATAACTAGTAGCATGGCCATGACTATTAAAATAAAAACTACAGTAACTCACTGCTAGTGCAATACCCTGTCACTGGACATGCAAGTCATCTCCGACAAATGGTGTGGTGGATGCCAGTCATGTGGAGGGTGACACCATCCATGAACAGTGGGACAAGAACTCATACGGTGCCGATGGCAGATGACAATTTTCACGGCAGCAGAGAAAAAGCAAGGAAGAGTTATCTTGTCAAATGCTTCCTGACATTATGCCTCTTTTTTTTTTTCTTCTTGGGTTGGATCAGTCACGATGGCTCCGTTCCCTGCTGTCAAGTCATTGCTGCTGTGACAGCAGGGAAAAAGCTCGGGAGATAGCCGGACAGCATGTCACAGGACAAGCCAGGAGATTCAAAAAGATACTCTCCTCCCCCCTCCCCCCTCCCCTTTGATTTTTTCCCCAGGGTGGGAGGGGAAGAGGATTAAGGGAGAAAAAAGAGGGGGAGAGACAAGGAGGGGGTGGAAAAGATGGGGAGGAAAAGAGGGAGAGTGGCAAGGAGGGGGGCGAAAAGAGG
>JADBJO010004275.1:37500-70000 GCA_016801955.1 Conus betulinus | reverse complement strand
TCCTGAGTGTCTGGGTTTTAGAGGAGGCATCTACTGATCTGGTCATCTTTGGTTGTTTCACTCCATAGGTGTCCCTACAGGTTCTGTTGCAATGTTTTCAAGTAAGACTGGTTTTGTGTTCCATTGTGCTCTTTCCTATCAGTGCATTTAGTTTGTGGATGACCTTTTTGTCTGATTCCTTCCATTCTTCTTTTGAAGCTGCAGATGGCAACACTAGCAAACATATCAAGCAATCTGGTACTTGATTTTTCAATCCAGCTTCCAAATGAAATATTGTCACCAACTGTCTAGATAATTCCTGATTAAAGCCAAAACTGTCTAATTTGATCAGTAATTACTCCACAAAGGAATACCTACAATTTATGCAATTTTTCTTCTCTCTCTACTTTTTTCTTTTTTTTTCAATTCATAAACAGTTTTTTCGTATTCGTGGTTAGATTTTTCTGCAAGCCACGGAAAACACTCCGCTGATTTTCAATACTCTCTCTCTCCTTCAAGTCTATGAGAAGAGAGACAGAGACAGACAGACCAACAGACAGACAGACAGACAGACATAATCAGAGACAGAGACAGTAGACACTGCGAGAGAGACACACAAAAATAGATCTGTTTGAAAAGAGAAGGTGCACTCTGAGTACTGCATTCTTAATGGCTAAAAAGTGTGTTTATATTGTTTACAAAAGAAAAATCAATGCAAACAAACCCTTCACCCCTCCCCTTCTGCTCCTCCCAAACTCCTTAAACCTGTTTTCTGTTCCATCCATCAGCGTCAGGATCTTCAGGGTAGTCATAGAAAGGAAAAAAAATGGTGTTATTATGTGTGCATGCATGTGTGTGTGTGTGTGTGTGTGTGTGTGTGTGTGTGTGTGTGTGTGTGTGTGTGTGTGTGCGTGCGTGTGTGTGTGTGTGTCCCTCTCTTCTGTGTGTGTGTGCACGCGTGTGCATGTGTGCCATACTGTGCTTATGTTCTGTTTTCATGTTGAGAACCAAAGTGTTCATGTCACACATACTGTCTTTGGCTACCTACAGTAATTCCTGTACTTGACTTAGAAGTTTAGAAGAGAAGATTATCTATCACTGGAAAGAAACTTTCTGAATCAACAGATTATCTTCTCTAATAGAAATGGAAAATGGATAAAGGTGATTCCTCATCCCAAATAAGATACTGGACAATACATTCAATGGTTAACTTTATTTGCATTGCCTGAGGGATATCTTCAAATACAATTATTAACGCATTCTGTACAGCATCTTCGTCAACAGATGCGTAGAATTCATGTGACACAACTGATTAGTTCTTTCCTTTTGATACACATGCACCAAAATTGACTGACTGATACTGTGATAGCTCATTTGGGTCTTTGACAAATGCCCAAAATTTCATTTCATTCGAAAATTGTACTAAAACAGTACAAAAATATATTGCTTTTATTGTGGATCTGGGTCATGGGTGACCAAGATGTACTGTAAAGTGTGGGTGGGAGATACACACTGGAATCTTTCGGCAATGTTTTCAATACGAGTCAAAACAACTATGTGCAACGATTCATCTGATCCAATTCAACTAAAGAACTCATAAGGCATTCTATTTTCTTCAAAAATAGTATGCGTCCTGCAATACTAGATCCGTGTTGTGCTGTTCCTAATTCTTAACGCTGAAATGCACAAAGCAGTAACATATTCTCTTCGTTCCTGCTTCGGAGTAGTAAGCAAGCTCAAGAGGTGCACAATAGGTGTAACATGGCAAGCTTGCACAAATAGTAACGAAGCAACAAACACACGTGCAAGACTTACCTTCATTTCCTACGAAACACTTCATAATTCTCGATAGAAAATGTTCAGAATTCTGGCACAAACCTTTTCAGTCGTAATCCTCCATCATTTCTTCTTGTCGTTTCAACAAGAAACGCTGCCATCCATGTCTAAATCACCGTCCAAGCCTCTACAACACAACTTGCAACTCCAGCGGCGTCCATAGAGGCGCGCTAAAACACGCGAGATTTACGTCCTTGTAGCGTAGCGACGGCTTCCAATATGGCGGCGGATATGTGAAAGAATTGCTTTCGGTTGCTCTTGAATGATAGATGTGTGACTGTCAGTCTCGCAGGTATGAAAAGTATGCAACACCGATGGCATTACTTTGATCAGTGAAACGTCTTGGAATATTTAGAGTCGGAACTTGCCCTAAATCAATGAATTGTATTGTTCTGTACAACAAACGAGACAATAACTGGTAAATTTAAAAAAAAAAAAAAAGACGTTCGTGTCAGGGAATACACAAAGACACACACACACACACACACACACACACACACACACACACACACACACACACACACACAGATGTGCGCACACACACACACACACACACACACACACACACACAGATTTGATCAACTAGTTTTTATGGCCGAGTTTAACTGAATAAGCCAGCAAGACTTGCAGTGTTTTCTTTCGTACCATTACCATTACACAACAGTCAACTTATAATAAGTGCATCTTTGATAATAAAAACTACAGTTCATGTATATTACTCACACATCTGCCTGTGCCCATGCACACACACACACACACACACACACACACACACACACACACACACACACACACACACACACGGCATACTCAATGACTCACCTTCCAACATACAAATGGCAAGCAGTCTTTCTTCCCTTTCATGTTCATGCAAAAATGCCTTCTTACACCTTCAGCTCCATTTTCTTTCCTGTGATGCAGGGCAAGACAGAGAAAGGTCCTTTCAAAATGCCAACACTGGAAGAACGGGAAAAAAAACTGATCAGCGATGCCAGCCCCCACATGTCTGGCTTCACTCCACGGCCCATTGAGCAGCTGGCACGACGCAGGAGACCTCACGATATTTTGGATATTGAATGTCAACACTTTCTTCGTGGATCATCTGAGGGGTGTACACACCAACATCCGACAGTAGAATACCAGCTGTGGTTAGAGGCAGGCAAATACAGGCCACCGTTTCCTGCACGACCCGATCCAAACTACAACAGTAATGTTTGGAGGAATTTCCGTCGCCAGTATGGTTTTAAAACTACTGTGGATGGCAGAAAAATTTCTGATGTCATTGCGTCCATGTATCCATTGAATATCCCCACTGCATCCAAAGTTGGGAATCATACCTTTGAAAAATACATTCAGGAAACCAGATTATTTCAGGATGACAAGTACAAGACCATGGCAATTGCACAGACTCGTTCAGACATGGATGAATTTCGAAGACTAAAGTTCAAGACAGAGTCACGCAACCCCCCTATTGATCAGTCAGGTGTGTGTGTGTGTGTGTGTGTGTGTGTGTGTGTGTGTGTCTGTGTCTGTGTTCTTCTGTTTAATATCTATTCACTGTAATTGATTATAGAAAAAGCGGGGCAGGGGGGGGGAGAGATGTGTGTGTGTGTTTGTTTGTGTGTATATATGTGTTTGCGTGCATGCCTGTGTGTTTGTGTTTGTACATGCACATGTGTGTCTGTGTATGTATTTTTGACTGTGCATTTATTACAATGTGTTTGTGTGGGTGTGGATGCATGCGTAGTAACATGTAATGAGCTTGATTAGTGGGGTAAGAAAATGAGTGGTTGGTTGGTTAGTTGAGTGTGTAGATCAGGCAGTATGTACTTGGGTATGTGCTTGAGGGTACAGATGCACATATGAGAGAGGATGAGAGAGAGTGTGCATCTGTTTGCGTGCAAAGTTGATGATGTGAGCATGTAAACATGTGTAAATACAACCCTTTTTCTGTTTATTTATCAAAAAAAAAGAATTTTTTAAAATTCAAATTGCATTACATACCCGATCTCAACCTTCTAAACTCTTTATCCCTCCACCAACAGGGAAGATTCTTCCTCCGGACAACTACAAACGCTATGCTCACCGCTTCATCCCTGTCCCTTCCCCACCTCCTACCCCTCCACCTCCTGACCAGAAGACAGACATGTTTGGCCAGAGGTACACGCCACGCTCTCAGCCCCACCTGTGGAAACTGTCCTACAAGCTGAACCACCCGGAGTACCGGCGCCTGCAGGAGGAAATCGCCAAGCGCAGAACGCTGATGGAGGAACGTCAGAAGCACAAGTTCTCCCGAGTTTTACCATCGCCTGTCAGTTTGGAAGGATTTCAGGCTGAGTTGTAAGAGGAGAACAGTACATGTTTGGATGACAATCAGGGTGGTCAAATGAGAAATGATAATTGTCATCAGATCTGTTGAAAGGTGTCTAAAACACAAATTCCTAGAATAGCTTTTATTGTAAGGAAGAGTTTGGGTTTTTTTTTTCCCTGGGAATCCACTCTGATTCTCAGAATGAATTCTGCAGGTGCAAAGAAAAAAAAAGTCACCAGTTCTGTTCTGGATTGAACACTTTAGGAAACTATTTGGGGCAAAGACTGAAAAAGAACTTGTATTTACCAATTTCCTTTGCCACGTCCACAGCCTCCAGAACCTTCCATTTTCTGCCAGTTTTTAGCTTTGACTGGACTGATCTCATAACCCTGTCTCGGGAATCCTCAAACATGGTTAGTGACCTTGCTTTACCCACTTTGTAGTCCTCAAGGGGGGATCTCAGAGGAAGCTTCAGCTTTGCTTGGCGGCAGTGGAGAGCAACATCAGTGAGACCAATGAGACACCAGGTGTCTTTGTGGATTCTGTCCCCCCCCCTCCCCCCACCCCGATTCCACTGTTTTAGTGCTGGCATCATATACCAGTATAGGCCAGAAACGAACCTGGCATCAGCATGACTTGTGGACACAGACCTTGTATTTGTCAGGAGCCCACACTGGTCTGTTCTCTGCAGGCTTTCCTTTGCCGTTGGCTTGGTTTCCTCTCCCCTCTGTGTGTCTTTCAAGGAGTCATCATACCACCTCCCAAGGCTCTTGACCGATTCTTCTGTAGCTGATGGAAAGGCTTGGAATGACTGCTTTACCTACTTTTCCTTTCCACACAGACAGCCTTCATGATTTCTTCAGCTTGAAATTCATCCTGGATGAACTATTAACTCGTCTACCTCCTTCAGTATTTTGCACGTCTCACCTTCCTTGGTGGAAAGCACTGTTGTGTACATCCATGAAAGCCATGGTAGTACTTTCCAGCAGTCACTGGATGTTCTTTGGGACATGATACATCTCAACGGCCAGTTTTGTGTCATTCATGAAAACCATGGTAGTACCTTCTCAGCAGTCACTGGATGTTCTTTGGGACATGATACATCTCAATGACCAGTTGAATCCTTTGTAAATGATATTAGTGATCTGCATGTCTTGCATGCTGCAGGAAAAGAGACTCCCTTATCCACTGTCCTTGATCAAACGAGAATGAAGCTAGCTTGACATGAGCCAAAATACTGCAAAATATGTTGTGATGAGGCCATATTTTTTGTTTTGTTTTGGTTTTTTTATACAGATAGCTCATCAGGCAGATTAAAATGTTTTCCTTTTCTTATCCTTGCTATTTTCATTTCTTAATCAGTGGATTTTTGGTTTATGAAATGAAAGTCTGTGTGGTCCCAGAAGGCAACAGATAGGAGTAACAGAAAATGATCAAGAGGGAGAAAGAAAAGGATTAAAAAGAATGAAAGTGTGGTTGGGTTGAGGGGTGGAGGTGGGTTAAAGAAAGAGCTTGAACAAGAATTTATAGTCTTTCTTTGTCTGTTTGCTTTTTTTTTTTTTTTTTGCTTTATTGTAAAATATAAACAGTGTTCAACTCAGTATTCTTGACTTTACCAACCGTTGTGCATCTTTAAGTCCGCTGTGATGGATTGATAGTATTTCTGTTATTGTTAATCACATTATAGTCCTGATACTGATCAGAAATTTGAAATAATTGTTAATTACAGGAACACAGTAATTATTATAATCAATACTTTTGATGTTACTGTTGTCGTTGAAACTGTTGTTGTCATGAATCAAGTGTAGGGATCATATCACAGACTGGCTCAGCTCTTGATGTGATAGTTCTTCCTTTTCTTTTCCTTGCTATTTTCATTTCTTTATCAGTGGATTTTTGATTTATCAAATGAAAGTCAACAGTCCTTCGAATGAGACTATAAACCGAGGTTCTGTGTGTGAACGCACGCATAACATCTTGCACACACGTAAAATCCCATCACCAACATTCGGAAGAGTAGGCCAGTTTGGCCGTTGGTATGGATGACACGTTACACATAGCATGCACCCCTGAGTGAGAAATGGAAAGAATGAAGGAAGTAAGGAAAATGAGTGATCGATATTGAACGATACCAACTGGATGACACGGGAAACAACTGAATGAAGCGCCAGCTGGCAGCTCTTCAGTCGGCACTACCCAGGTAGGCAGCCCGTTGTGTAAATGAGTGTTACATGTTTATAGTTGATTATTGTAAAGCGCTGTGAGCTCTAGTGAGAAAGGGCGCTCTATAAATGTACATCATTATTATTATTATTATAGTTGGCTGGTCTGCTCAGCTCTTGAGGTAATAGATGGCTGGTCTGCTCAGCTTGATGAAATAGTTCGCTGGTCTGCTCAGCTCTTGATGAATAGTTCGCTGGTCTGCTCAGCTCTTGATGAAGTAGCTGGCTGGTGGATGAGATGAAACACATCCACGACACAGCCCCTGTCACAGCGTCAGACCTGGTCGACAGCGAGGCAACAGTCTATCGTCCTGGGATCACATGGTGTGTGCACACAAACGCAGAATCACTGGACAGAGTTCAGGTGAGAGGGTTACATGTCAACAACCATTTTGATTATTTCTGCAGTGTGAATTCATTCTCCGTCTACAAGGGGAGTTTGGGAGTCTATTTCTAGTCTTTCAGTCTTGTTTTTGTTTCTTTGGTTTGTTTGTTTGTTTTGTTTTGTTTTGTTTTGTTTTTTTAAGGAGGATGAGGGTTTGTTCTGCAAGGATTTTATTTGTGATTAAAGGTACTTGATAGTAATGATGATGATGATAATAATAATCATAATGATGATAATCATAACAATAGTAATTTCCATAAGAATAGCAAAAAACAATTATAATGAGGAGGAGAAGGAGGGAAGAGGACGACAATCATCATCACCTTGATAATAAAAGCGCACTGTCCAGAAAACTGCTCTTGATACTTCACAAAGAAACATTATACATGTGTGCAATACCCATAATATTCTGCATAACACTTTACATCAATACTATGCACTTACATATGTATACCAAACAAACAAACATGCGGAGAGAAGAGACAGGTTTGGAGGCCTGATTGAAACATGACCAGGGAGTCAGGATATTGAAGGTTGTGAGTTTTCCTGCAACACTGGATCATGTGACCAAGTGTTGATGTAGGGCGTCACAACCTGGGCTGTGTGCAACAACAACAACAACAACATGTACTTTGTTGAAAGCCACTCCAGACAGCAGCAATCCATTGTCAAACTGTTGAAGTGTGGCATGGTGCAAGAAGAGAGTTTGGATGATGCTTGGAGCGGTCTGCTTCCTGGTTGAATGAGGGGGGAGAACTGAGGTGGGGGGGGGGAAGGAAGGGAAGGGGGGGGGGGGAAGAAAGGAAGAGCAGACATTATTTACTGTAAATAACAGTAGACTGAATCCAGCGCAGCATTACTGAAGGGAAGCCAAAATACAGGTCAACTCTCGAAACAAGGTGCACAGGAACTCTTCTTTGATGTGGAGTTAGAAACAGACAGACGAACTTTCAACAGACGTGTCTTCTCCAGATGGGGCAACTCCATTTGAGGAAAGTTTGGGTGTCTGGTTTCTTTCCATACATCAACTAAGCAGTACTTGCACCTTTTTTGTGAGTGTGTTTGTATGTTGCTTACTGTATATAGCTTCAGCAATTGTTTCTTTTTGCGATGTGAGTGTTCTATATCTAGATATATACCTAATTTTATGCAGCATATATGCTACTTATGTTATCTACACAATAAATGTTGTTTGTTTGAGTGGTTGACCTTTCAGCTTTTATATTTTTTACGCACAAACTCATGCTCAGGATGCTTTGTTCAGGTTTTGACATTATTTCTTGACTTCTTTTGTTGTTGTTGTTGGTTTTTTTGTCTCTAATTGATGCTGTTCATTATATTGATTTACTGTAATAATCTACAACGAATAACCCTGGTAAGTGCAGAGAGTGTGAAAACGCAGATTTGGTGCTGGTGTAAATGTGTCAACTGTCACTAAAGGTAAAAAAAAGAATGGAGATAATCTATAAAGATGTTTTACTAGAACATGGGAAGCAATGGAATGACCCAGTTTGAAATGTCGACCAGTGTCCACTCAACATTGTCCATAAATGTTCCTGTAGAAAATTCACAATTGTTCTGATTTGACCAGTGTTCACTCAACATTGTCCATAAATGTTCCTGTAGAAAATTCACAACTGTTCTGATTTCGTGATGGAAGTGCCTTCATTTGAAGACACCTGAAATGTTCATATCAGTCTTTCTCTCATGGATTGCTGAAATGTTCATATCAGTCTTTCTCTCACGGATTGCTGAAATGTTCATATCAGTCTTCCTCTCATGGATTGCTGAAATGTTCATATCAGTCTTTCTCTCATGGATTGCCTGAAATGTTCATATCAGCCTTTCTCTCGTGTGGATTGCCTGAAATGTTCATATCAGCTTTTCTCTCATGGATTGCTGAGACGAGACATTCTTCAGCAGACTGCTGTGCTTGTGTACTGCCTGTCTGACTGGGTGGTGCTGACTGTGGAAAGGGCATATGACTAGTTTGAAAGGTCAATCAATCAACGAGTCAAGGATGAAGATTCAAGAAAGGCAATACCCATGTTTGCTGCAGACATTTGTTGTACAGAGAGTGAACTCTTGACCTGCTCAGCTCTGCCAAATAAAGGCTTCCCACCTCCCCTCCCCCTTGATATCATCATGGCATGTGAGTGACATCCCCTGGAAGCTATTTGATGCAAAGGGGTTAACATGACTGGTCCGTGGGATGTGTGTCATATTGTGATGGGTCAAGTCACATGATTATCAACAATCACGTTTTTGTCAAATCTCTCATGGCGCTTGCAGTCTTGTTGAACAGTGTTCAATTAGAGAAGCTTGTGTGTGTTGGATTACACAATGATTATGAAAATAAAAGACTAGACCAGCTGGTCACGCAAGGTGGTGGAAAAGAAATTTGTTTTTGTGAAGATTAAAAAAAAGTTCAAATTGTGCCTTTTCTTTGCCTTATTGATGTAGAACAAAAAAACAAAAGAAGAAAGAATCAAATTACGGCAATTTTCATATTGTTTAGGCAACATGTAGTGTTATCTTATCTATAAATTTTATATTCATTATTTTGGGTCATCTGATTTATATTTTACAGAAAATTGTTCTTGTCCTTGAGATTGTGTTTTTACCATGCCTGCATTATATCTGAAAATTGTCTGTTATCATCATTTGATTAAAAAAATATGTTTATTTTATTTCATATACTATCTCCGTTCCTGCAATAAGATTTTGTTGTTACAAGTAAGAAAAGAAAGCCATTGCACTTCTTAGAGAAAAGTATGGCCTCATTTAGTTTTACTTCCGATAGATTTGAATACTGATTTCAATAACAACGAAGAAAATGAATGTTTGCAAAGTGCTCGTTATGTTATGAAATGTCTGATGTTTAATTTGTAATGATAAATGCTTGGCTAACCTAAAGTGGCTTGCAACACACACACACACACACACACACACACACACACACACACACACACACACACACACACACTCGTCATTTGCCTTTATTTAAAAACATGTTGCTATAACTACCATTTTGAATAAATTAAACAGGCAGTGCACATGAATATACTCGCTTTCTCCATGCCTCTCTGTCTGTCTGTCTTGTCTCTCTTAAGCCCAAACAGCATGCTTACTGCTTTCCTTATTTTCAGTATGAATTTGAAGTATTTACAGCTACCCTGCAGCTGAAACTTAACACGGCATTATCAGTTGTTGGCATCATTATCCATACTGTGTGTGTGTCATGCATGTGATTATTTGACTGTGACTTGTCTTTTATGCAAACGGTTCAAACTTCAACCAGTAAACTATGCAAAAAAAACCAAAACGTTCATACTAGACACATGAGTAAAATGTCCAGTAAACCGACTTCCTTTTCTTGATGCAAAACAGTCACTGTTGGCGAAACAACAATGTCATATGCGTAACATTTTTATCCATGCCATAGCCAAAAACTACTGTCTGGTGATGTTTCATTATTTGTGAATATGCTTGTAATGACATGTGTTTTTGTGTGAGATGACATACTGTTTATACATTGTTCTTACAGTCTCGGCTTGTCTTTCAGTTGAGAATTGTTAAAAATTTGTGAAAAAAAAAACATCACCAAATGTGAAAGAAAGCAAGAAACATTTTACTGTATGCAACATCAATGTGTACAATCAAGTGTGCATGTACACTCTAAAAATGTAAGAACATTTTAATGCATACTACATCAACGTGTACAATCGAATGTGCATGCACACTCATCCACACAGAGACACACAGTTCTGGTGGTTTCCTCTGACCTATTCAGAGAGGTCAATGGATTAGTGTTGTGTACTGTATGCAACTGACCTATTCAGAGAGGTCCAAGGACTAGTGTTGTGTGTTGTATGTAACGTCTTTCAAGAAACGGGTCTGGAAGTGCCAGAACACACATGACAACATGTAATCTTTTATGTTACTGAGTGATGACCTAATTACTAGCTTTCCTGCTGTGTGTTATGTACAAAATAAACTCCTGCTTCTCGAAAACTGACTGTGTTGTCTTCGAGTCAAAGTGCAATCCTGGTAGAAAAGAAACAATACAAATTATATTGCCTTCTGTTTAAAGTACAATCCTGAAAAGAAGAAAACAGTACAGGTTATATTGCTTTCTGTTTAAAGTACAATACTGAACAGAAGAATGCAGTGCAGATTCAATTGTCTTCTGTTCAAAGTACAATCCTGGAAAGAGAAGAAAACCATACAGATTCAACTGTCTTCTGTTCAAAGTACAATCCTGGAAAGAAGAAAACCATACAGATTCAACTGTCTTCTGTTCGAAGTACAATCCTGGAAGGAAAACAGTACAAATTCAATTGTTTCTGTTCAAAGTACAATCCTGGAAAGAAGAAAACAAACAGTGCAGATTTACTTGTCTTCTGTTCAAAGCACAATCCTGGATGGAAGAAATCAGTACAGATTCAATTGTCTTCTGTTCAAAGTCCAATGCTGGAAGGAAAAAAAAAGAAAAAATCTATTGTGTAAGGAAATATCTTATACCAAATTCTGATTTTGGATGCTTTTTTGGCTGAGTGATTGGATGACAGAATACGGTGCAGTTCTTAAAAATGCTCAGACATATAAATAAGTCGTTAGGACTGATTAAAAAGATAGCTGATACTAGTCCCATATATTGCAGAAAGTCAACATGATTACCTTTAACAGGGTGAATGCAATGTTGTGTAATTCGTCAAACACACGCAAACATGCATGCATGCATATATACACACACACACACACACACACACACACACACACACACACATACACACACACACACGCACGGACACACACACACACACACACACACACAGACGCATGTACACACACACACACACACACACACACACACACACACACACACACACACACACACGTCTCTGTCAATTCTTGACAACAAAATGGCATACAGAAAACAGACAGTTTACTCATTTACCTATGCAATGGTTTATTAATGATAACAGCGAGTGCTCAAAGTATGTTCAACAGGCAAATCAGTACCATACAAAAAGCCTAAAGCTGCATCACCACTCAGTTTTTAAAATGCTGTCAATATGCGGTTACCATCAAACAAGTCTCATGTCAGGTAAAAAGAAGTTCTAGTTGAATGTTATCCATTTACAGCTTTTGCAGGAACAGTCGGGTAAAAGTTTAAACAATTCTTAAAACTTAGACAAAGCACCTCTCTCAGGCAAACTCCAATCCTGATTACACACTGCAAGCATGCAGACACACACACACCCTTCTCAAGTGAACTCAAGTCAAAACAACACGCTGCAAGTACATAAACAGACATACACCCTTCTTGGGTGAACTTGAGTCATAACAACACATTTCAAGCATATAAACGGACACACACCCTCCTCAACTGAACTCAAGCTATAATGACACATTGCAAGCATATAAACAGATGCAAACCACTGTATTCCTCCGATCGACATGTGCTGCTGCCCGAGAGTAACCACACGCCAAACAGCCGGTTTTACATTGAGCAAGCTTAATCTGAAATTGCAGTGAATTGTTGGAAGGCATTCTCAGTGGGTCTGTCAAATGGCGTTGTCTGATTCACAATGGCTGCCTGTGCAGCAGCCTCTGCCTGCCACTGTGGGCTGGGTGCATTGATCATACAGTCAAGGGCAAAGTTCATTTGGTTTTCCTGGAGCAGGGGCAACCATCCCCAATCAGGCAGGTCCCTGGATGACTGATAGGGGGATGTCCCCTGACACGAGGGTTACCTGCAATATCGGTCAGGCTTGTCTGGTTGAATAAGCAGTCCCGCACCAAATGACGATGTTCCTAGCAGGATGGGGCAGGAGAACAGGTGGCGCTGTTATCTCCCCTGAAATACCATATGTCCCTGTGACAGGAGCATCATGCGATCAACTGCCACACTATGAGCTCTTAGCCCCGGGAAGGACACCCCAGTGAACACACCATCCCTCTGTGCTCACAGGGTAGACACCCCAGTGAACACACCATCCCTCTGTGCTCACAGGGTGGACACCCCAGTGAACAAACATCCCTCTGTGCTCACAAGGTAGACACCCCAGTGAACAAACCATCCCTCTGTGCTGTCAGGGTAGACACCCCAGTGAACAAACCATCCCTCTGTGCTCACAGGGTAGACACCCCAGTGAACAAACCATCCCTCTGTGCTCACAGGGTAGACACCCCAGTGAACACACCATCCTCTGTGCTCACAGGGTAGACACCCCCCCAATGAACAAAGCATCCCTCTGTGCTCACAGGGTGGACACCCCAGTGAACACACCATCCCTCTGTGCTCACAGGGTAGACACCCCAGTGAACACACCATCCCTCTGTGCTCACAGGGTAGGACTTTTCAGCCTTGACTAATGGAGAAGCCTCCCTACAGAAAAACTTGATCCCACCTGTCGAAGACAGAGTGTGTCAGCTACGGCGCAGGTTTCAGGGATGAATCAGGACACACACACATCAACGATTATCGATCACAGAAGATCTGGTTTGTTGTCAAAATTAGGGACTGATCATAAGAAGTGATCATCAGCACTTGAAAGGAATCCAGACAGAACTCTGAGAAAGAGAAAAGCACCTTACGCGACAAAGGACCTCCTTGACAGCTAGTTTGTAAATCAACCACATACGAAATGAAGGTCTTTCAAGGGGATATAATTTGTATGTTACTAATAATTGTAGATAATATTTCAACTTAAACCATGAATTGGATTACGGTTTCATAACATAACAAATACTAGTGTTCAGTGCAAAAATTAATTTCTATTTCATGAAAACATATCAAAATAAATAGTTGCATATTTTGCGACCATAAACAGATACAATTCAAAACTTGATCACGCACATTTTATTCCTTTATACTAAATGACCATCCTTGTAAAACTACAACATGCCTATTATCAAAATGGTGCCTGGTCATAGCATGACTTGGTCTTAAAATAGCCACATGGAAACACCCCAGGAGAGATATCTGAAAAATGGACAGCAGACATCGACAGAAATAATGGCATTTGCATGCTTACACAAAATGTGGGGTGATACCCTTGAAGTGGAAATGAAAAGCAGATATGCTTCAGAAATGAGCAAGATGGCAATAAAATTCAGCGGGGAAAAAAGACCATTGGATGCACCCAGAAGCAGTCTCTCAAAAAGGAGGCAGCCATGGATTTCAACGTCTAAGCAAAACCAGTGAACAAAACCCCCACACTCTGACCTGGATTCACACCAATTACAAGAAAATGAAGGAAAAAACGGTAAATCAGCCACGAAGAACGACTGAGAAATATAAATATGAATAAGAAAAAGACATGAAGACTGAAACTGAACTTGTCTGCAGTATAGGCCACAGACAGAGAAATGAAATAAAGACATGAAACATGAAGCAGATCTTGTCTGCAGTATAGGCCACAGACAGAGAAATGAAATAAAGACATGAAGATTGAAACGGATCGTCTGCAGTATAGGCCACAAACAGAGAAATGAAATAAAGACATGAAGATTGAAACAGATCTTGTCTGCAGTATAGGCCACAGACAGAGAAATGAAATAAAGGCATGAAACATGAAGCAGATCTTGTCTGCAGTATAGGCCACAGACAGAGAAATGAAATAAAGACATGAAACATGAAGCAGATCTTGTCTGCAGTATAGGCCACAGACAGAGAAATGAAATAAAGGCATGAAACATGAAGCAGATCTTGTCTGCAGTATAGGCCACAGACAGACAGAAAAATGAAATAAAAAGACATGAAGATTGAAACGGATCTTGTCTGCAGTATAGGCCACAGACAGAGAAATGAAATAAAGACATGAAGATTGAAACGGATCTTGTCTGCAGTATAGGCCACAGACAGAGAAATGAAATAAAGACATGAAACATGAAGCAGATCTTGTCTGCAGTATAGGCCACAGACAGAGAAATGAAATAAAGACATGAAGATTGAAACGGATCTTGTCTGCAGTATAGGCCACAGACAGAGAAATGAAATAAAGACATGAAGATTGAAACAGATCTTGTCTGCAGTATAGGCCACAGACAGAGAAATGAAATAAAGACATGAAGATTGAAACAGATCTTGTCTGCAGTATAGGCCACAGACAGAGAAATGAAATAAAGGCATGAAACATGAAGCAGATCTTGTCTGCAGTATAGGCCACAGACAGAGAAATGAAATAAAGGCATGAAGATTGAAACAGATCTTGTCTTCAGTATAGGTCACAGACAGAGAAATGAAATAAAGGCATGAAGATTGAAACACATCTTGTCTGTAGTATAGGCCACAGACAGAGAAATGAAATAAGGCATAAAGATTGAAACACATCTTGTCTGTAGTATAGGCCACAGACAGAGAAATGAAATACAGACATGAAGACTGAAACAGAACTTGTTTGGAGTATAGGCCATAGATTTGGTGCATTATGGCCAAGCTAGCGGAATATGATATTTCTGTTCTCGTACTGTTGACCGACAGCAAGGAATGAGGTAAATACTACTGCTTGTCTCTGTGGTCCTGCTGTCGTCAGACAGCAACAAGCAATAAGTTTAATACACCATCTTACTGTTGACTGACAGCAACAAGGAATAAATGTAATACACCGTCTTACTGTTGACCCACAGCAACAAGGAATAAATGTAATACACCATCTTACTGTTGACCCACAGCAACAAGGAATAAATGTAATACACCATCTTACTGTTGACCCACAGCAACAAGGAATAAATGTAATACACCATCTTACTGTTGACCCACAGCAACAAGGAATAAATGTAATACACCATCTTACTGTTGACCCACAGCAACAAGGAATAAATGTAATACACCATCTTACTGTTGACCTACAGCAACAAGAAAAAAAAGTGAACTTCACCTTACTGTTAACCTACAGCAACAAGAAAATAAGCGAACTTCACCATCTGGAATGCCTGATGGCCAGTGGAATGTCTCAGTAACAATCTCCACAACACCTTCAAACTGGGCTCTGTAAAACGCTGGTGCTTACTGGCAGGAAAACCTTACACTGATGAAAACAAAAATGATCCAGGGACACACACACACACACACACATACACACACACACATTCATACAACCTCTGGAGGCAAAAAGTTTAAAAGGGTCCAGAAAAAAAATCTGCCAATGGAGAATGTTTGTTCTGTGGACCTCTGTACTGAATCAACGAAAGCAGGGCAACAGGAGTTCACTGGCATTCTTTGCATTGTCTCCCTTTCTGCCACCACAGTGAGGTTTGACCAGCAATCAGGGCAACACTGTTCAGCACCAACGAACCGACAGAAACAGAACACTGACACACTCCACTGAAAACTGGGGCAGCGTGTTGCTGTCATGGGTCCATGGTGTGGTAACAGACTGAGTTTTAAACAATGTTCACAGTCACTAAGAATTTGACTTGGGATGAAAAACGTACATGACATAACCTCTACAGCAGATCTCGTATAACTCCCATCATGAAAACCCATGTTTGGACAGGGAGTAGATTTAGAGAAACAGCCTGTAAATGAAAAAAAATGATCCAGTTCAATTTTCCTTCTGTGCAATATTTTAAACAAGTCAGGAACTTTTCAACTAACACACACAATTTCAAGCTAACACACCTTTATGCTCACCCATGTATACACTTGCACACACGCGCACACACACACACACACGCACACATGCATGCACACACACACACACACACACACACACACACACACACACAGTGCATACACACACACACATACGCATGTGCACACACACATACATCAACTCAGCAGCACGATTTCATAAATGTGCAACACTGCTGTCACACACTGCAACTGTTCTTTGTAATGGGTCTAGTACATAAAAATCACCTACAATCACCTTCAATGCATTACATTACAATTCAACCCCTTCAATGTACAACTGCTTGCATTACAATTCAACCCCTTCAATGTACAACTGCTTGCATTACAATTCAACCCCTTCAATGTACAACTGCCAGCTGGTATCACACGTCAATCCTTCCTCTGAACCCACAAACACACCCTAACAAAAATATCAAAGACATGGTTTGATACTAAAACATGCTTGCACATGGTAACAAAGTTGACTGAAAAAAAAAAATGATGATTAAATGACTTTGTACTTAAAAAAGGGCACAACATTTCCAACCATTTTTAGCAAACTTTTGGGACCTAGTTGGTATAAATTTCCTAACTCAATATTTACCTCAAACTGCTCACGGGTCTCACCAAGACTAAATACTTATTTGATACCCCCGCTTCAAACTTTATAAGTTTATTTCAAAGTGGGGCTATCCATTTGGCCAGGCAGAGGACACTTCAAGCTTCATCATGCCACTATTTGTCAGAGTGCAGTTTCTAAGGAAACTTCATATCACTGCAAAGTCTTTGTATCTACGCAGGACACCGGATTCACAACAATAACCACAACATCTTCCTTTTTGTTCTTTCTTGTGTGTGTGTGTGTGTGTGTGTGTGTGTGTGTGTGTGTGTGTGTGTGTGTGTGTGTGTGTGTGTGTGTATGTGTGTGCAGTATGTGTATGTGTGTGCAGTGTATGTGTGTGTGTGTGTGTATGTGTGTGCATGTGTGAACATGTTTGGTGTGTGTGTGTGTGTGTGTGTGTGTGTGTGTGTGTGTGTGTGTGTGTGTCTGTGTATATGTGCATGTTTGTTTGTTATGTGTGTGTGTGTGTGTGTGTGTGTGTGTGTGTGTGTGTGTGTGTGTGTGTGTGTGTGTGTGAGTGAGTGCATGCGTGCGTGCGTGCGTGCATGCGTGCATGCGTGCGTGTCTGTGTGTGAGGTCAACATCCAATTTCCAACCTTTTACAAACCCAAATCAGTTCAGTTCTTACAAAATTTTAAGGCCTTATAAAGAGTACCTCACTTTCTCCAAACCTTTTAATACCACCACAGAACCTAACACACAACAAAACAAAATCCCATAATGTTATAAAAAGGACAGATTAAAACAAACAAACAAAACAAAAGGAAGATAAAACCACAGATCAAGAGAGGACAGGACAAGTATGTTCCCTTTCGCTAGTCAGACTTCCCCTGCACATGTTGAAGGCATCCACCCCTTCCTGTTGACCTGATGGGCTGTCTGTCTCCCTCCTGTCCATGGGCTGGCCAGCTGTTTGCCACCAGTCGCTGCTGACAGTGTCATGCTGTCAAAGTGTGAAGCACACACCTGGTGGTGGGCATGCAGGCACAGGCTGTGTGCGGACTGTGGGCTGCCCTCACTGAACCAGGACAACAAGATGCATGGTTACCTGGAAGGGCGGCCCATGCAACTGAACAGTTCTGTGCCCACGCCATGAAGAGGTCTGGGACCAGCACGTGTGGATGGGATTCTGACAGAGACGATCAGTGCTATCCTGATTAGTGACAGTACTTAGTCAGCACCTATGTTTTGTTATTGACCTTTCAGTTTTTAATTTCCCCTTTTTTCCCCTCCTTCTTTAGCAAAATAACTTGTCCAGTACCCACCTACACTGACTGCAATCATCCAGTTTGGGTGCAGGGGACTAGAAAGACAAAACCTGTTGTTTTATTGCTATGAAGTTCCCTGAGATTCAGCAGAGTGAGCTCCCTTAATGACACTCTCACTGAACACATTCTGAGTACGCTTCAGTTTCCAACCCATTCTTGGGTTCAGTGGTTGACTTTCTCTGAGCTCCAAACACAACATCCACTTTGTAAATGTCTTTGCAATGATTCTGCCAGTATGACTTTTTGCACACGAAATACCCATTCTGATGGAATTCAGTCCCCTCTGACTGCACTGTATGCAGGACAGTTCTATGATGACAAATAACATCCTCAATGTTGTTGTTAGAACTTATAGAGTACCTTTCGCTTGTCAGAGATCAAGTTCTAAGCACTTATATAATCCAGACTCTCGCTGACACAACTGGCTGCCTACCTTGGTAGAGTCAGCTGAAGAAGTGCATGCTGACTTACACTACAGGCTGCCTACCTAAGTAGAGTCAACTGAAGAACTGCCTGCTGGTGCCAACTATTGGTTATCCTTGTTGTGCAGTTGATCATCAGTCCCCTTTTTCTTACTGGTCATGGGGGATGCACACTTTACATACACGTCATCCAGACTAACGGTTAAATTGGCCGTCGTCTCTTCCGAAAGTTTGTGATGGGATTTTAGGTGTGTGAAAGATGGTAAGCACACGTTCGCACATGGAACTTCTATTTAATGTCTCTTTTGAAGGACTTCTCCAAAAACAGCAGTCAGAACTAATGTTAAGTACTAGTGAAAAATCAGCCAGCAAAGATTCAAACCTGCAACCCTAGGACAACCAGAATCACAAGTCCAGCACACTTCTGAGCTACTCTGGCCTCCTAGTAAAGCAGTGGGAATGCGAGGTGAGACATTCATCCTGTACTCTCTTTCTCTATGATAAAACACAACTCCAGTCACCGTCCTTGGCCAGGCCAACATCATTCACACTGACACACCCATAACAATCTTTGGAAGGCAATACTCACCTAACAGTGGAAGATGTCGGTGATCCAAGAAACAGAGGGATGGGTAGGTGGGGGACATTTTGGTTATATATACATCTCTGAGATTACACGCATATCAAGATACAAAATCATAGCATCAAACGAACAAGCACAGCAATGATACAAATGTTCCAAATATCACAGTACCTGTCAACAACTGAAAACTCTCCTTTTTCGTTAACTTTACCACACCACCCCAATCACAAAACAGGCTAGCTTTTCCCAAATGTCTCAGAGTAAATACACTTCAGATCCATTCACTGAAATCTTAAACATCACAAAATATTGCCACAGAGGATACAGTAAATATACTGGACAAAAAGAAAAGAGAACATACATCCAAGATGCCTAATTGTATTTTGGGATGAAGCAGCAACTCTTCAGATTCTTGGATGAGATACTTGTAGCGCGTTTTAGGACGAACACATTAGCTCGTCTTCACTGCAACCACGATGATGATTGTGATGACAACAGCGATGATGAAGAAGATCAAAAGCAGGCAGCACTTTTTCTTCCGTGATTTCCTCTGAAAACACACACACACATGAGTCTGACAGAACAAAAGAGCAGAACGGACCAAATGCTCAGTCACTAATTTTCATCAGCACTGCTCTGAACTTTAACAGTTCACTTTCCATTTTCTGAGTTTTTCGTCTTCTGCAAAATAACCTATCCAATAAATAACTTATCCAATACCTACCAGACCGTGCTGACTGCCATCACCAGTTTGGGTGAAGGGACTCGCAAGGCAAAAACCTGGTGTCCCATTTGCCATGAATCTCCCTGATGTTCAGCAGAGTGAGCTCCCTTGAGCACTACATCGCTGCACACATCCGGAGTACACTCCAGTTTCAAACCCATTCCTGGGTACAGAGGCTGACCTTCTCTGAGCTGTGAAACCACTGGCAAATGTCTGTGCTCCAGTCTTCCCCTCACCTCCCTTATGACAGCACCTTGCTGGCAGTGGTCCTGCCTGTGTGACTTTTCACACACACTGAGAGTCATCTTGAGGGAATAAGGTAGCACTTGCTCTGATTTTAGTGTATGCAGGAAACTTCTACTAATGAGGGAAAGAGATTTTACATGCATGCAAGGTGGTTTGCTTTTTTTCCTGTAGAGTTTTGTGTGTGCACATGTTCACACATGGCACCTGCATTTTTCATTTAAAGTCTGATCCTAATTATTTGGACAGGGGATAGGCAAGGCAGCAAAGGGGGGGGGGGGGGGGGGGGGGGGGGGGGGGGGGGGGGGGGGGGGGGGGGGTCTGCACCAGTGAAGAGAAACTCTAACCATTCTGTGTCAGGCAGAAAGTGAACCCAGGATCCACAGTGACTGTGCAGGAGAACAATGCTGCCTCCCACTGGACCCACTGGGCCCATTTCTAACGAACAGTGGGGCTGAGGACGATGGCCATGGCACTGTGAAGTCTCAGTCTGACACCTCATGACAGGGTTTTGCGTCCTCTGTAGTTCCTTTGATTACTCCTCCTTTCATCTACCAGCAGAACACAGCTAGCGCCAGAGTCTGGAAAGTAGTGCCTCAGACACCAGCCATCCCCTGACTGAGAAATGTCATCACATTCATTTCAGAATTCAAACAAAAATGTATCCCCTAACTGAGAAATGTCATCGCATTCATTTCAGAATTCAAAGAAGATCTATCCCCTAACTGAGAAATGTCATCGCATTCATTTCAGAATCAAACAAAGATCTATCCCCTAACTGAGAAATGTCATCACATTCATTTCATTTCAGAATTCAAACAAAGATCTATCCCCTAACTGAGAAATGTCATCACTTCATTTCAGAATTCAAACAAAGATCTATCCCCTAACTGAGAAATGTCATTGCATTCATTTCAGAATTCAAAACAAAGATCTATCACCTAAGAATTATCATCACATCCATTTCAGAATCTAAAAAAGATCTATTCACTGTTTCAACAAGATCAGTACAAAAAATCTCTTGGTAACCACAAATCTACTATGTCTATTCTATTTTAATCAAAGTTATCACTTAGTTCACACCTATGTCAGATTCCAAGTATATATATTAAAAAAAGCGTTCATGAGATTCCAGACTGGAATGTTAGCGATGAACGATCATTTCCTAAGCTTCAGCGCTACAAAGGACAAGGGCAGCCACAGTGGTCCCTTTTGTGACGCATTTACTTCCCCTGATTTGTCCAACACAAAGCTGCCAAGGTCTCAAACCCACAATGTGTGTAGCATTTCACTATTATTTGTGTAGCATTCCAAATCTAAGTGTACACTCATATGCAGTATCACAAGTAAGACTCAACAGCCTTCAGTGGCACTTCAGTTCACACACATGTCATACTGGCAGACAAAGAAAAAAGAAATCTCACAAGCTGTCACCTGATTTTGATTTGACCTACTAAAATCAAAAATGGCCGATAAAAAAATTATTTCCAAGGCGATAACATCGTGATTGTCTTCAGCAGTGTTTCTTATGCTTTTCCTTCTTCTCTTTACAGAACTTGGCCATTTCTTTGATGAAATAAATCTACAGTCTAAAGATGCATGGTATTTTGGTTCCATTAAACCACCACTAAGTCTGTAAAAAGGGGATTTTTTTTTTGCTGCCTTTTGTTGTTTTTTTATTCCAATTTTTTTTTTTGGTGTAGCGTTTCATCACAAAGCCTGGCAGCTCTGAAAACATCACTTCAGCAACGATTTGATTGACAGCAAATTCTACAGCCATGTCTGTGCTCTGACAAATTCCAAATTCTTCAAAAAAAACTGACAGCTCTTCAAAAACGATTTAACTGACAGCAAATTCTACAGCCATGTCTGTGCTCGACAAATTCCAAAACAATTTAACTGACAGCAAATTCTATCTCTTCAAAAACTCTTCAAAAAAACGATTTAATTGACAGCAAATTCTACAGCCATGTCTGTGCTCCACAAAAATTCCAAAACAACTCTTGAAAAACGATTTAATTCACAGCAAATTTTACAGCCACGTCTGTGCTCTGACACAAATTCCAAACAGACCACAACTGAAAAGCCAGCAAAAATTCATTTATGCAGTTGTGGCTTGGAGATAAAGTTACACAGATTTTACTAAATGTGTCACTGTTCTGTAAGGTATAATATGAAAGAAACAATGTCTCCTGCATTTTCCTGTCCATTTTTCTCTCATGGGAATCACCCCTATTGTCACAAAGGTAGACGTGTCTGTTGACAATCATCCTTGTTGTCACAAAGATTGAAGTGTCTTTAATTGACAATCACCACTATTGTCACAAAGGTAAAAGTGTCTTTACTGACAATCACCACTATTGTCACAAAGGTAAAAAATGTGTCTTTAACTGACAATCACCCCTATTGTCACAAAGGTAAAAGTGTCTTTGACAATCACCTATTGTCACAAAGGTAAAAGTGTCTTTAACTGACAATCACCCCTATTGTCACACAGGTAAAAGTGTCTTTTGACAATCACCCCTATTGTCACAAAGGTAGAAGTGTCTTTAATTGACAATCACCCCTATTGTCACAAAGGTAAAAGTGTCTTTAACTGACAATCACCCCTATTGTCACAAAGGTAAAAGTGTCTTTAATTGACAATCACCCCTATTGTCACACAGGTAAAGCGTCTTTGATTAAGTCACTGGAGTCCTGTGACCCCCTACCTGATAGTCCGACAATTTCACCAGCTATCGTGTCACAACGGTAAAAGTCTTTACATTGACAATGTCATCTGCAACTATTGTCAACAAAGGTAAAAAGTTTCCACATTGGATTCAATGTCGTCTGCAACAAACACCAAGGATTATCAACACAACTCTTTCCACATTGGATTCAATGTCGTCTGCAACATAGGCCGAGGATTAACAACACAACTCTTTCCACATTGGATTCAATGTCATCTGCACACCACAGGCCAAGGATTATCAACACAACTCTTTCCACATTGGATTCAATGTCATCTGCAACACAGGCCAAGGATTATCAACACAACTCTTTCCACATTGGATTCAATGTCATCTGCAACACAGGCCGAGGATTATCAACACAACTCTTTCCACATTGGATTCAATGTCGTCTGCAACACAGGCCGAGGATTATCAACACAACTCTTTCCACATTGGATTCAATGTCATCTGCAACACAGGCCGAGGATTATTAACACAACTCTTTTTCCACATTGGATTCAAATGTCGTCTGCAACATAGGCCGAGGATTATCAACACAACTCTTTCCACATTGGATTCAATGTCGTCTGCAACATAGGCCGAGGATTATCAACACAACTCTTTCCACATTGGATTCAATGTCATCTGCAACACAGGCCGAGGATTATCAACACAACTCTTTCCACATTGGATTCAATGTCGTCTGCAACAAACACCAGGGATTATCAACACAACTCTTTCCACATTGGATTCAATGTCGTCTGCAACATAGGCCGAGGATTAACACACACAACTCTTTCCACATTGGATTCAATGTCATCTGCACCACAGGCCAAGGATTATCAACACAACTCTTTCCACATTGGATTCAATGTCATCTGCAACACAGGCCAAGGATTATCAACACAACTCTTTCCACATTGGATTCAATGTCATCTGCAACACAGGCCGAGGATTATCAACACAACTCTTTCCACATTGGATTCAATGTCGTCTGCAACACAGGCCGAGGATTATCAACACAACTCTTTCCACATTGGATTCAATGTCATCTGCAACATAGGCCGAGGATTAACAACACAACTCTTTCCACATTTGATTCAATGTCGTCTGCAACATAGGCCAAGGATTAACAACACAACTCTTTCCACATTGGATTCAATGTCATCTGCAACATAGGCCGAGGATTAACAACACAACTCTTTCCACATTGGATTCAATGTCGTCTACAACAAACACAAAGGATTAAAAACACAATTCTTTCCACATTGGATTCAATGTCATCTGCAACATAGGCCAAGGATTATCAACACACACTTTTTCCACATTGGATTCAATGTTGTCTACAACATAGGCTGAGGATTACAACACAACTCTTTCCACATTGGATTCAATGTCGTCTACAACATAGGCCAAGGATTAACACACATCTGTCATCGTTTCCTAGCACTATATCAGGCAAGAGTGATATGAAATTGTACCATAATGGGGCTCTATACACACACCCTCTGAAAAAGAAAGGCTCTCTCCTTACCAGCAAGTTATCTTTTCATTTTCTTTGTTTGGTTTTGCTTCTGGCACATTTTTCTCTTTGTCTACTTCAGATCTCCATCCCGATGTAGATCCTCTCACTCTCTTTACAGACCATCTGTTCAGGCTGACGGAGCAGATTGCTACTGAGGTGCAGGGAGGTATTTACTGCTTCATCAAACACACTGAGGCATGACAGTAAGAACCAGACATTTCAGTCAACAGGCTGACGGGGGGAAAAATAGTGAATCACTCAGAGAAGGCTGACACAGGGGACCAATACATTTCACTCAACGAAGGCTGACGGAGGGGACCAATACATTTCACCCAATTAAGGCTGACGGAGGGGACCAATACATTTCACTCAACGGAGGCTGACGGAGGGGACCAATACATTTCACCCAACGGAGGCTGACGGAGGGGACCAATACATTTCACCCAATTAAGGCTGACGGAGGGGACCAAATACATTTCACTCAATGAAGGCTGACGGAGGGGACCAATACATTTCACTCAATGAGGCTGACAGAGGGGACCAATACATTTCACCCAATTAAGGCTGACGAGGGGACCAAATACATTTCACTCAACGGAGGCTGACAGAGGGGACCAATACATTTCACTCAACGGAGGCTGACGAGAGGGGACCAATACATTTCACTCAACGAAGGCTGACGGAGGGGACCAAATACATTTCACTCAACGGAAGGCTGACAGAGGGGACCAATACATTTCACTCAACGGAGGCTGACACAGGGGGGACCGATACATTTCACTCAATGAAGGCTGACGGAGGGGACAAATACATTTCACTCAACGAAGGCTGACGGAGGGGACCAATACATTTCACTCAATGGAGGCTGACGGAGGGGACCAATACATTTCACTCAATGAAGGCTGACAGAGGGGACCAATACATTTCACTCAATGGAGGCTGACAGAGGGGACCAAATACATTTCACTCAATGAAGGCTGACAGAGGGGACCAATACATTTCACTCAATGAAGGCTGACACAGGGGACCAATACATTTCACTCAATGAAGGCTGACAGAGGGGACCAATACATTTCACTCAATGAAGGCTGACAGAGGGACCAATACATTTCACTCAATGAAGGCTGATGGGGCAGACCAATACATTTCACTTAATGAAGGCTGATGGAGGGGACCAATACATTTCACTCAATGAAGGCTGATTGGAGGGGACCAATACATTTCACTCAATGAAGGCTGACAGAGGGGACCAATACATTTCACTCAATGACGGCTGATGGAGGGGACCAATACATTTCACTCAATGAAGGCTGACACAGGGGACCAATACCTTTCACTCAATGACGGCTGATGGAGGGGACCAATACATTTCACTCAAAGAAGGCTGATGGAGGGACCAATACATTTCAGTTCCCATGTTTTCATCCATCTTGAAGTCCTGCATTAATCTTATTCAAGATACCTTTCAACACTTACTTCCCCTGCCATTCATTTGAACCTATGAGAACATGCCTGTTCCTGAACACGTGCTGAGGAATAATCACACACACACACACACACACACACACACACACACACAGAAATACACCAAAACATAGAGAGTTGGCATCACTTGCATTCACATTCACACGCACACATGCATGTACACACACCAACACATTCTCTGTCAAGAAATATAAGGGGAATGAAAGAAATTCAGCCAGTGCACTATGCATGTAACAATCTTCAGAAGCTGTACCCTCCCTCTGAGTACCAATGGGCAGTCAACATCTTTCACACCAAACTTTCACCATGCAATGACCTTTATACAAGCTGTACCCTCCCTCTGAGTACCAATGGGTAGTCAACATCTCTCACACCAAACTGTCACCATGCAATGAACCTGTACCCTGTGCGAAACATGGCCATTTGAGTTTCCTCCAATCAGCAGTCAATGATTTTTCAGAATCACTTCATACAACGTTTTAAAAACTTCTTGATTATCAAAAACAGCTGACTTTTTTTTTAATGCATCACTGTACCATGACACAGACAGTATGCACTTGCAGATAATTCCATCTGAAATAACTCCCAACAAATCTCAAACCCCAAATTCTATTCTGAGCTTGAAAAAAAAAATTTGAACAAGAAACCCCTCGCTTTGCTTTTTTTTTCCAGTTCCAGCAGTGTGCTGTTTACAAAACCACAACTTACTCAGCATTTCACCCTGCTAAAAATCATGGCTCCCAAGTCTCTGAAGATCTCATTGACGTCCAGAACGTCGGACTGAAAGCAAACAAGACAAGCATTAGCGAACCCTGTCAGGAGATGCAGTTGTAACCCATGTCAAGAGATGTATTGGTGAACCATGTCAAGAGATGTCGGAGTGAACCATGTCAAAAGATGCATTAGTGAACCATGTCATGAGATGCATTTGTAAACCATGTCAAGAGATGTATTAGTGAACCATGTCAAAAGATGTATTAGTGAACCATGTCATGAGATGCATTGTGAACCATGTCAAGAGATGTATTAGTGAACCATGTCAAGAGATGTATTAGTGAACCATGTCAAGAGATGTATTAGTGAACCACGTCAAGAGATGTATTAGTGAACCATGTCAAGAGATTGTAAATAACATTTCCAGACTCAGGTTAAAACTACAAATGTGGTGGGGAAATAAACAAAAAAAAAACCACCCCGCTAATTAACATCCAGAACATCGGACTGAAAGCAAAACAAGAGATGTATTAATGAACCATGTCAAGAGATTGTAAATAACATTTTCAGACTCAGATGAAAACTACAAATGCGGTGTGGAAGTACGAAAAAAAGAAACACACCAACTCATTATCACTCAGAATATTAACTGAATGGAAACAAGAGACGTATTAATGAACCACACCAAGAGACTGTTAATAACATTTCTAGACACAGAGTACAACAAAAAATATGGGGGTAAGGAAAAAAAAAAACACCCATTATCTGCCAAAAACATCACAGAGAAAGATAACTTTTTAAAAAAAAAGGGGGGGGGGGGGGGGGGGGATATTTCCTGGTTCTGGCATTTGCAGGAAAGAAAATCTCCTCCTGTGGAGAGTTCTTTCCTCTTCTTTTGTTTTTTTTTCAATTTCAAAATTAGTAAAGCCTTGATTAGCACTGCCTGAAATCTCTGTGGAAGTGAACTGCTGGCAGAGTGATAAACACAGACTTGCAGCAGCTGACTGTTGCTCTTTTCCAAAGAGCATTCATCAGCTAGCAGACTGTTGCAGACTGGCATAGCAATACACATGTGATGTTGCAGTGTTTCTTTGTGAAGGGAAAAAGCTGGCAGGATTCAGCCATGATGTGAGGAGTTTGAATCTCACTGATGCCCAACACAAAACACGGCTATTGTCACTGCTCCTCTTAACACATTGTCATTCTGGTAGTGTGGTGTGGTGTTAAGACAGGCTCATTCCCCCTCTGTCCTGGGAGGTTTTATCCCCCTCCATCATCCCATTGTATGTGGGTGAGCCTGAATATAACTAATTAGCAATGAATAAGTAACTTTTGCATATCTGGACAAAAATAATCTCTTTTTTTTTCCCATTTGAAAAACAAATCTTAACACTTGGGCAAAGTTGGGAAATGAAAATCAAGAATTACTTTATTTCAGTCTCTCCTGCCATACAAGCTTTGAAAAAAAAGGTATTCTACATATATTTTGCTAGAATAAAACTATATACACTGCAAAAGATCAAGAGCATATGGGCATGTAAACCATCCCACCCTTTATACAACATCTACCTCTGACATTCACCACACCCTTTATACATCTACCTCTGACATTCACCACACCCTTTATACAACATCTACCTCTGACATTCACCCCACCCTTTATACAACATCTACCTCTGACATTCACCCCACCCTTTATACAACATCTACCTCTGACATTCACCCCACCCTTTATACAACATCTACCTCTGATATTCACCACACCCTTTATACATCTACCTTTGATTCCTTTGGCCTTCCAAACCCTATGGCCCTACACAGTGTTCTTTCTCACCTCAAGCTGACGAATCCGTTCTTCACGCTCTCGTATCAACACCAGATCATCTTCGATGGCAGCTTCCTGTGCCTGAAGGTCTGCAATGTGGTCGTCTTCCAGCAACCTCTGATGATCACCAGTTTCCTGAAAGGGGAATGCACTCTGAAGATACAAATCACCAAAACGCTGGGCAGCTAGTCAGTCCATCCATGTATTCAAATGCATCAGGTAGAAAAACCACCTGGATCAGGACTACCCGACCAGCTGTGCCACTTTCTCCCTCTTGGGGTTGAGGCACTGCTTTGAAGGGGGTTGGTGATAGCAACTAAAGTCTTTAAAATAAATGAATAAAAAAAGAGCCACTGAACATGACTAAGCCACAAAAAGGAAGGCAGGTCAGAGCAAAATCCTGACTCTGCACTCCTCCTTGTTCAGCGTGGGACCACAGAATGAACAGAAATGGAAGCGGCTCCATGAGATGGTCTGTTGAAAGTCGTGGCACTGTGTGAGTCACCAAGTCTGGCCATCACATTCATAAGACTGACATGGTGGTGTAACTGTGATGACTCATGTTTCACTGACACACGGTTATGCCTTAAAGTGGGCATCGTCACCAGGATGATCATGTTCACTGAGCCAGACCTGTTATACCTATGTATTCTTCATGAATGATTTGATCAATTCTGCAGAGGAAATGTTCATATCTGCATCCCACTTTGAGCATTACTGATGCCACCTTTCCCGTGACAGGTTTGTTAGCACTTTCCATTTCACATGACCCTGATGTCACCTTTCCCATTCCCCATGACACTGATGTCACCTTTTCCCCTTCCCCATGACCCTGTCACCTTTCCCATTCCACATGACCCTGATGTCGCCTTTCCCATTCCCCATGACCCTGATGTCACGTTTCCCATGACAGGCTTATAAGCACTTTCGATTCCACATGACCCTGATGTCACCTTTCCCATTCCCCATGACCCTGATGTTACCTTTCCCATTCCCCATGACCCTGATGTCACCTTTCCCATTCCCCATGACCCTGATCACACCTTTCCCATTCCCCATGACCCTGATGTCACCTTTCCCATTCCCCATGACCCTGAGGTCACCTTTCCCATCCCCATGACCCTGATGTCACCTTTCCCATTCCCCATGACCCTGATGCCACCTTTCCCATTCCCCATGACCCTGATGTCACTTTTTCCCATTCCACATGACCATGATGTCACCTTTCCCATTCCCCATGACCCTGATGTCACCTTTCCCATTCCCCATGACCCTGATGCCACCTTTCCCATGACCCTGATGTCACTTTTCTCATTCCACATGACCATGATGTCACCTTTCCCATTCCCCATGACCCTGATGTCACCTTTCCCATTCCACATGACCCTGATGTCACCTTTCCCATTCCACATGACCATGATGTCACCTTTCCCATTCCACATGACCCTGATGTCAACTTTCCCATTCCCCATGACCCTGATGCCACCTTTCCCATGACCATGATGTCACCTTTCCCATTCCACATGACCCTGATCTCACCTTTCCCATTCCACATGACCCTGATGTCACCTTTCCCATTCCACATGACCCTGATGTCACCTTTCCCATTCCACATGACCCTGATCTCACCTTTCCCATTCCACATGACCCTGATCTCACCTTTCCCATTCCACATGACCCTGATGTTTCCTTTCCCATTCCACATGACCCTGATGTCACCTTTCCCATTCCCCATGACCCTGATGTCACCTTTCCCCATTCCCCATGACCCTGATGTCAACTTTCCCATTCCACATGACCATGATGTCACCTTTCCCATTCCACATGACCATGATGTCACCTTTCCCATTCCACATGACCCTGATCTCACCTTTCCCATTCCACATGACCCTGATGTCACCTTTCCCATCCACATGACCCTGATCTCACCTTTCCCATTCCACATGACCCTGATCTCACCTTTCCCATTCCACATGACCCTGATGTCACCTTTCCCATGACAGGTTTGTTAGTACTTTCCCATTCCACATGACCCCCATTACAGTACTACCCCCTCTAAATAATTCAAAATAAAGTTTTACATGAATAACATACCCCCTCTTAATGATTTAAAACAAACCATTACATAAATAACAAACAGAACCTCATTACTGAATAGTTCATAAAGTCATTATGTAACTAATAAATAGAACTTTACTGAATAGTTAATAAAGTCATTACATAAATAACAGAACTTTGTCACTGAACAGTTTTTAAACAGTCATCACATAAACACAAACAGAACTTCATCACTGAATAATCTAAAAGAAGCCATTACATAAATAACAAACAACACTTTGTACTAGATAATTTAAAACAAATTCAAACATCAATGACAATTTCAAATAAATACAAATGGAACAAAATGCCGGTGAGAATAACGAAAGGCTAGAGAAACTAAATGAACAATGAAAGCCACCTTTAAATGACCAAATGAACGCCTCACTCACCCCAAAACAATGAAAAATAGGAGAAACTAAATGAACAAAGAAATGAAATACACTTTAAACAGACAAGTCAACACCTCACTCACCCCAAAACAATGAAAACCAAGAGAAACTAAATGAACAAAGAAATGAAATACACCTTTAAACAGACAAGTCAACACCTCACTCACTCCAAAACAATGAAAACCAAGAGAACTAAATGAACAATGAAAGCCACCTTTAAATGACCAAATGAACACCTCACTCACCCCAAAAACATGAAAACCAAGAGAAACTAAATGAACAATGAAAGCCACCTTTAAATGACCAAGTGAACGCCTCACTCACCCCCAAACAATGAAAAAACTAGAGAGAAACTAAATGAACAAAGAAATGAAAATACACCTTTAAACAGACAAGTCAACACCTCACTCACCCCAAAACAATGAAAAACCAAGAGAAACTAAATGAACAAAGAAATGAAATACACCTTTAAACAGACAAGTCAACACCTCACTCACTCCAAAACAATGAAAATCAAAGAAACTAAATGAACAAAGAAATGAAATACACCTTTAAGCAGACAAGACAACACCACCTCACTCACCCCAAAACAATGAAAACCAAGAAAACTAAATGAACCAAAAGGCACTTTAAATGACCAAATCAACATCTCACTCACCCCAAAACAATGAAAACCAAGACAAACTAAATGAACCAAAAAGGCACCTTTAAATGATCAAATCAACATCTCACTCACCCCAAAGCCAGCCACATCCACCAGAGGCTGAGGTTCCTTGGCTTTGTGCTGGGATCCTAACGTCACGGCACTCTTCACTTTCTGTGTGCTTTCTGCAATGAACATGCATTGTGCACATGTTGAATCAACAACAGCACAGTCACTTTGCCACTGAGAAAAGGGAGACAACTTCTAGGCTTCAAACTGAGCATCAACCACAGGTATGACAACCTCAAATCTGTCCATCGAGAGCAAATGATGTAAAAAAAATTCAGGAAATTTGAAGAATTTCCAGGAAAGGACCCTGTTCTTACATATCTGATGCTGAATTGAAGAACATCACATCATCATGACCACCGTGACTGTGGGAGAAAGCACACTTGAAGACTGCACACAAACCAACATTGTTTACCTTTTTCCAATCAGTCTTTGTCCTCGCTGTCAACATGGCTACCGTTCATCATATCATTTCCCAAGGGCTGGTGGCATTGATGCGGGACTTTTTAATTCATGGCATACCTTGCCTTTTTTCTCATATTCTGACTTGCTGGCTACACCTTTCTCACTTTCCATTCAGTTTGATCTCTTCCACAGCCGGCTGTCGACTTATGAGGACAGCGTCTCATTTAATAATTTGCCCTCTACCGTCACGACTGTACACCTGTGGAAAAAACCTGCAACCATTTTTTTGTTTGTTTCTGTTGTTGAACAACATGCCATTCCTGGCCGTAACATCCAGAACAATCTCTGACTTCAATATTTTTCAGAAACAACTCCAGCTGTTGAGGGCAGTGGGAATGTCTGCAGTCGGCC
>JADBJO010004275.1:32500-35000 GCA_016801955.1 Conus betulinus | reverse complement strand
TATCTCCCATGCCTGAGGTTAACAGATGTTAGTGGACTATCTCCCATGCCTGAGGTTAACAGATGTTAGTGGACTATCTCCCATGCCTGAGGTTAACAGATGTCAGTGGACTATCTCCCATGCCTGAGGTTAACAGATGTCAGTGAACTATCCCCCATGCCTGAGGTTAACAGATGTTAGAGGACTATCTCCCATGCCTGAGGTTAACAGATGTTAGAGGACTATCCCCCATGCCTGAGGTTAACAGATGTTAGAGGACTATCTCCCATGCCTGATGTTAACAGATGTTAGTGGACTATCTCCCATGCCTGAGGTTAACAGATGTCAGAGGACTATTTCCCATACCTGATGTTAAACAGATGTCAGTGGACTAACACCCATGCCTGAGGTTAACAGATGTCAGTTGACTATTTCCCATGCCTGAGGTCAACAGATGTCAGTGGACTATCTCCCATGCTGAGGTTAACAGATGTCAGTGGACTATCTCCCATGCCTGAGGTTAACAGATGTCAGTGGACTATTTCCCATGCCTGAGGTTAACAGATGTCAGTGGACTATTTCCCATGCCTGAGGTTAACAGATGTCAGTGGGCTATTTCCCATGCCTGAGGTTAACAGATGTCAGTGGGCTATTTCCCATGCCTGAGGTTAACAGATGTTAGTGGACTATTTCCCATGCCTGAGGTTAACAGATGTCAGTGGACTATTTCCCATGCCTGAGGTTAACAGATGTCAGTGGACTATTTCCCATGCCTGAGGTTAACAGATGTCAGTGGACTATTTCCCATGCCTGAGGTCAACAGATGTCAGTGGACTATTTCCCATGCCTGAGGTTAACAGATGTCAGTGGACTATCTCCCATGCCTGAGGTTAACAGATGTCAGTGGACTATCTCCCATGCCTGAGGTTAACAGATGTCAGTGGACTATCTCCCATGCCTGAGGTTAACAGATGTCAGTAGACTATTTCCCATGCCTGAGGTTAACAGATGTTAGACTATCTCCCATGCCTGAGGTTAACAGATGTTAGAAGACTATCTCCCATGCCTGAGGTTAACATATGTCAGAGGACTATCTCCCATGCCTGAGGTTAATAGATGTCAGTGGACTATCTCCCATGCCTGAGGTTAACAGATGTCAGTGGACTATCTCCCATGCCTGAGGTTAACAGATGTCAGTGGACTATTTGCCATGCCTGAGATTAACAGATGTCAGTGGACTATTTCCCATGCCTGAGGTTAACAGATGTTAGTGGACTATTTCCCATGCCTGAGGTTAACAGATGTTAGGGGACTATTTCCCATGCCTGAGGTTAACAGATGTCAGTGGACTATTTCCCATGCTTGAGGTTAACAGATGTTAGTGGACTATCTCCCATGCCTGAGGTTAACAGATGTCAGTGGACTATTTCCCATGCCTGAGGTTAACAGATGTCAGTGGACTATTTCCCATGCTTGAGGTTAACAGATGTTAGAGGACTATTTCCCATGCCTGAGGTTAACAGATGTCAGTGGACTATCTCCCATGCCTGAGGTTAACAGATGTCAGTGGACTATCTCCCATGCTTGAGGTTAACAGATGTCAGTGGACTATCTCCAGTGCTTGAGGTCAAAAGATGTGGATGGACTATATCTCCCATGCTGTGGGTTAACAGATGCGAGTGGACTATGTCCCATGCCTGAAATTAACAGATGTGAGAGGATTATATCCCATGCCTGAGGTCAACAGATGTGAGAGGATTATATCCCATGCCTGAGGTCAACAGATGTGAGAGGATTATCTCCCATGCCTGAGGTCAACAGATGTGAGAGGATTATCTCCCATGCCTGAGGTCAACAGATGTGAGAGGGTTATCTCCCATGCTGGAGGTCAACAGATGTGAGAGGATTATATCCCATGCCTGAGGTCAACACATGTGAGAGGATTATCTCCCATGCCTGAGGTCAACAGATTTGCTGACATGCCCGTGGCAGTCCTCCGTTCCTGTGTCTTCACATACACAACACCAGACACACACGCCGAAGGTCTGTAACCTTTGTCAGCATTATCTGAAAGAAACTGCCAGCAAGCACCTAATACTGGGAAAGGAGATGGGCACCACCACGCATTTCCAGACACCCACCGAAATATCATGACAAACCCTAACCAAAAGCAACAACACTCTGTTCCTGACACCCACTGAAATGTCATGACAAACCCTAACCAAAAGCAACAACACTCTGTTTCTGCATCCCACTGTAAGCTGCCCTCCTGACCTAGCTGTCGGGAAATGACATGGTGGGACATATCTTCACGTGTTCGGCTGAGGTGTGGTATGCTGTGTTTTACAGATGAAACAAGATTGGTTCAACAGCAAGGATAAGAAAATGTTAATCTAGACACAGAGTCCAGCTGCACAATTCCAGAGCTGTGCTAAACAGTCATGCTGAAAACTTAGGGATAGCATCCACATGCAGCACTTGTGTGTGTGTGTCTTAGTGATCAAAGAGAATAATGTTCATC
>JADBJO010004275.1:0-30000 GCA_016801955.1 Conus betulinus | reverse complement strand
GCTCAATGGTGTTAGCTGAAATACGTAACAAACAGATTTCAAAATCATCCGCATTAAAAAGAAGAAGAAAAAAAAAAAACGACACTTCAAATTTAACACAACAAAAAAAAAGGGGAGGGGGAGCCACATACTACTTTCAACAAAGCACTCAAAAAAAAACCCCCACATGACAGTCACTGACAAAACACTGAGCAAGAACACTGATTCACCGAAAATTGTCATCATGACTAAGTTAAAGCACCCATGTCTTAGTAACATTTGTATTAATATTAAATTTGAAAAACAAACCCAAAATATTACATTCCCTGATTTACACTACACAGCTGTGATTACACGCTGTCACGCGCAAGACGCCGTTGCGTTTTTGTCGTTGAGGCGTGTAGCCGTTGTAATTCTGGCTTGTGTGTTAAGGGAGGTAAGTCCAGGCGAGAAAGTCTGTGGGTGCGATGTTCACGTGTGTGTGACCATGATCACCGCGAGGGTCAGCTTGTGTTGTCATTGTCTATTGGTTGAGGGAACTGGTGAGCTGTGGTCAGTTTGTCGACTGGGATGCTAGCTTTGGCTTCTCTCATGAGTTTTCGACTCCCTGGAACCGTCCGCGAAGGTTCGGCAGTTGCAGTATGGTGTCTGACACTCTTGCTACCTCGCTTGGTAGGGTGTCACGGTAAGCTCTCGGTCAACTGTGTGTTGGCTTGGCTTCCGAGCGTTGGTTTCTATGTTTCGGTGTGCCGTCTGCAGTTTACGTTGAGCAGTGGTGCAGAGGCGTCCACTGGTACACTGCAGCGCGGGTGTCCTGTCCTGTCTTGTCCTGGGGGTCGACCGTCCTGTAGGGAGACGGAGGTCTTCAGGTCGGGTCCTGCTTCCAGGCGTCCACGTGTTTTTTTTTGACCCAGGTGCTGACAGACCGCCCTGGCTTCCACCTTTGACTCCCGCCTGGGCTGTCGTTCCTGGTTTGCTCCTGAATCTACCCTGGCAGCTGTCCTGTCGTCCCGCTGTGATGTCTGCTCTGATGGTCGCCTGACTTCTGCCTTGGCTTGGCTCTGACGCGCCCACCACCCGTACCAGTCCGAGGTGGAACCGACCTTGGGTGGGTGCTAAGTGAGGCTACGAGGGGTGTGGGTGTGGTGTCTCTCCTGCCGCCTGCGTCTGCCATTTGGAGGAGAGTCCTACGTGCGTGACCGGTCCAGGTCACGTGTGTCCTCACCGCCAGCTTCCGGCCTGCGACTCTGTGACTGCAGGGTTGTTTCCACTGTGGTCCTCAGGTGTCACACGTAGGGTGTGATAGTTACACTACTGCATACACACACTTTGTGATAGGTAGTGCACTCTACACTTTCATCGGTTGGTGATCTCCAATCATCTTCAGTCTCCGTTTTCATTAGTCTTCAGTCTTCATCATCTTGTAAGCTTCAGTCATCGTCATCGTTCGGGTCTCGACAGCTGCGCCTCACTCTGTCGTCGTCCTTCATCCCCGTCCGATTAGCCGGTGGTGATGTTGTGACTACTGATGGTTGCGGAGACTTGCTGGGGTGAAGCCGCTGTTGATGGTGTTGTCGGATGTGTGTGTGGGCGGGGTGTGCGAATGTGTGAGTTGGGAAACTGTTTGACAAGTATATATGTGTTTTTCTTAGTAATCTGATTATTTGAGGGAAGAAGTGGTGGGTGTGTTTATTAAATAAGTGCTCCTGGGTGAGCAAATTGCCCAGCGGAGGTTGGTCAGGTTGTCCTGAGCGGCTGGGTATCGCATGGGCACCAAGGATTCGGTGGCACTGTCTAATTGCCTGGCAGTCCAGCCCTTGGTTACCATGTGATTCCGCCGGTGGTGCCCCTTGTCTAGGTTGGACTCTGGGTGGGTCGGGATCCCTTGAGATTCCCAGCGACAGGAGGGCAAGTTGTTATTGGTTGGTGTTTTTGCATGCACCGGGAGTTGGGTCTGTGCTTGACCACTGTGCACTTGGGTGCTGTGGCGAAAGAATTTGCTGGGGTTTTATATGCCTGTCCTTTGAGTGCCCATGGGTTGTAATGTGAAAGTTAAGGTATATGTGCTGATGGGTGATTGTGAATGATTGTGGGAGTGATTGTAAATAAAATTGGATGTTTGTGCACCTGTATTCGTTTGATTGGTGTTTGTTTTGTAGTGCGTGTTAGTATTAGTTAGTGGGAGGGAGGATTTAAATAGGGAAACCCATTACATCCCTAGGGTGTTCCCTGTCACCGTCTTATACGTTGTGACACACGCCTACACTCTGCGCAGTTGAGTTGAAAAGTAACGGAAGTGGTCGCACTCTCTCTTGCATGGTCTCATGTCAGAGTACAAGGACGTGAAAATGCTTCAATTCTTTTTTAAAGGGGGAGGAGGGAGGGGGAGGGTGGTGTTGTCTTTAAGGAAACCAAATCCCGATTTGATCAGTGACATGACATCAGATGTTTTTACAGACTCTTCTACTCTAACAATTGAGACAAATATAAATGTAGCACTCGGTAAACTGGAGTCACTATACGAGGTAACATGATACTGAGGTCTCCGGGCATTTCCAACAAAGAGCGAAATCTCTCACAGAGCCTGTAAGAATACTTCTTGTTTACTGCCCACCCACTGTTAGGTAGGATGGAAATGTTATCACAGCTGATTTGATAAACTCACTCTAGCAAACACTGACAATGTGGTACAATAACAACAGAACACCCCAACACAGTGCTTCATTCATGTTAGAATCTCACTCTACAGAACATTGCAATGTAATACAATAACAATGGAACATCCCAACACAGTGCTTCATTTATGTTAGAATCTCACTCTACAGAACATTGCAATGTGGTACAATAACAATGGAATAACCCAACACATTGCTTCATTTATGTTAGAATCTCACTCTAGCGAACACTGCAAAGTGGTAAAATAACAATGGAACAACCCAACACGGTGCTCCATTTATGTGAAAATCTCAGCAAAGTAAGTACAGTCAGTGATTATAAAAGAGAAAACTGTGGTCATTTCTATATCATCATAAGCCAAGTTTTTTCAAGCTTGCAAACCATTTTCCCTGCATTCAAAGAAACTTCAGAATTGGGAAAAAAAAAAAAAAAAAAAAAAACCCAGCTCTCAGGAATCAGTAAACACCACCCCAGGGAAAAATGTACTTGAAGGGAATAGACAGGAATTGTGTGTGTGTGTGTGTTTGTGCATGTGTATGTGTGTGTGTGTGCTTGTGCGTGCGTGTATGTGTGTGTGTGCATGTGTGTATGTGTGTACATGTGTGTGTATGTGTGTGTGTGTGTGTGTGTCTGTGTGTGTTGTTATTATTGTTGGAAATAATTTGGAGCCCATTCCTACAAGGGATGTTACTGAGTGAAATTGGTGATCTATTTTCTTACATTTTTTATTTATCACTCTCTTCAAACATATGTTTCACAATTTCAATTAGCCATCATAGCTTTTTTTCTTTAAAGAAAAAAAAACAATGTGGGGTTGGGGTGGGAGAGGAGAAGGGAGATCTCCATCTCTTTGGTGTTCAGATACATTTTCAGTAAAAACAACTTGAATAATCATAGGATGGTTCTCCAATTCTGGAGAGCTGTTACTTGCATGCTGCGGAATTTCTCAGGCATTACTGCCAACACAGTCTTAAAAGAACTTGTCCTAGCCAGTCTTTGGCTGACTGGATGTTGACAATCCTGATGCCATGTGGATTTCAGTCTGGGAATGGCCTGTCCTTAAAAATTAAGGGATAATAGAATTTTTTTTGTCAATTGTGCCCTTCATTTGACAATGTCTTCACCATTTAAGGTTGTAACTGCATCACACTTCACACACGCACACACACACACACACACACACACACACACACACACACACACACACACACACACACAGATATAGTAGATAGACAGACAGATGAATAGATAGAAAGACAGGAAGATAGATACACCAAGATACACAGATAGAGACAGAGAGGTAAGAAGGTACGCAGATACAGATATATAGATACAGATATATTCATGACAAAATACCTTGTTTTCCCCTTTTATGTGCATGCAGACAATCAATACTACTACTGAAAACTATTTACAATTTCTTTTTTTTAATCTATATGGGACATCTGTAACATACTTCTGCATCACCCTAACAAATGAGAGATGTTGGTGATTACAGAGAGAAGACTCACCTCCATTGTTGATCTGAAAGATGTTGTTGTTGTGGATCTGCCCTAACAAATGAGAGATGTTAGTGTGACTACAGAGAGAAGACTCACCTCCATTGTTGATCTGAAAGATGTTGTTGTGGATCTGATCACACAGCTGTTCCACAGAAGAGGACCCGTTGCCTGTTGACCACACAAAGGGAGGCAAATCACGTTAGTACATTTCATCCGCATTGTTTGTGTGGGTTTTCAAACATGTACCTGCTCAGCACTGTCTGTATAGGATTTGTAAAGGAAATCAATGAAAGCGCTGGCTGGTTACAGCTGTTAAAAGTAATGGAATAATTTGTTTCAACTGCAGGGTCCTCTGACACTGTGTTGTTCTGCCAGGAGGTAGTTTCAGCTTCAAGGATGTTTGTGCTGCCAGCAGGATAAGGTAAGGTAAGATAAGATAAGATAATGTTGCTTATAGCCCAGCTGACCGCAATGCCAGCAGGAGGATCTGACCAGTCACAGAGGCACTGCTGCTTTGCCTTTGCTTCCATTGTGGGCAACTGACTTCCTGACCCAGAGGATGGCACGACAGAAAACAGGGCAGTAGCTTTCTGAACATACACAGGGACGCTCCCTGGATCTGGCTGCATGGATGGCACGACAGAAAACAGGGCAGTAGCTTTCTGAACATACAGGGACTCCCCTGCATCACTGGAACTTGCGTCTGCTCCAAGGGTACATGGCAGTGACCAAGAGTTCATACACAGAAAAGGATGCCATTCCATCAATCGCATTCACCACACACAGCAACAGTTCGTACATAAGTAATCTAAACAGTGTGAAAAAACATTTCCCACACAAGCCCAACACCTCTGATATAGGAGAGACTGTTTTGGAAGGGTATGTGTGATCTCACCATCTTTAATCCGCAAATTCCCGTAAAAGTCAAATTTAATGACAAACACACAAGCAAGGCTCTCCTCAGTGGTAAGGAACATTAGTACTGCCAGAAAGTCATGGCACTGATTGCAAAGTAGAACAGACATTACACAACACACATGTATGACAATGAGTCCGTCTGATCCTACATATTACACCACACAACACATGTCCTAGAATGGCAATGAGTCCCTGTCTGATCCTAGCTATTACACCACACAACACATGTATGACAATGAGTCCGTCTGATCCTAGATACATATTACACTACAACAATCACATTACACAACACATGTAATGGCAATGAGTCCCTCTGATCCTAGTTATTACACCACACAACCTGACATCCTAGATATTACACCACACATGTATGTTAGCCTGAGTCCGTCTGATCCTAGATATTATACCACACAACACATGTAAAACATGTAAACTATGAGCCTGTCTGATCCTAGATATTACACCAACAACACATGTAAAACATGAAAATATGTTAACTATGATGGAGCCCTGTATCTATTACACCACACAACACATGTAAACTATGATTATGAGTCTGTCTGATCCTACATATTACACCACACAACACATGTAAACTATGATTATGAGTCTGTCTGATCCTAGATATTACACACACACAACACATGTAAACAATGGACCTGTCTGATCCTAGATATTACACCAAACAACACATGTAAACTATGGTCTGTATCCTAGATATTACACCAAACAACACATGTAAACTATGAGCCTGACTGATCCTAGATATTACACCAACACAACACATGTAAAACATGTAAACCATGAGCCTGACTGATCCTAGATATTACACCAAACAACACATGTAAACTATGAGTCTTCTGATCCTAGATATTATATCACAAAACACATGTAAACTATGGTCTGTATCCTAGATATTACACCAAACAACACATGTAAACTGTGAGTCTTCTGATCCTACTTAACTGTGCAAGCTTTGTCCATACTTTGCTTCTCAAAATTATATCTGCTTATCCATCACAGTGATATTTAAATCAAGAGCGAGACTGCAGAACAGGAGTGAAGAAACGAGTTTTGTTGTTATTACTTTCAAACCTTTATCATGTTTTTCTTTTGCATGTAAACTATCAAAAGTAAGATATTTTAGAGACATGGTAAGGAAAGAAAAGAAAAAATAACAAGAAGCTGAGTAAGTGGTGTGTGTATAACACAATACACATGTCATAGTTATGCTCCTACTCAGCAGAACTTTCAAGGCATTATATACCAAGCCTGTATCCCTCATGTTCTGTATTATTTCATTCTCCTTTTTTCCCCCTCATTTTAGATGAATGCATTTTTTTTTAACTTGAAGGGCTGCTGGCTGCTGGAAGTAGATCCTCAGTGTTTGTACGCTGATAAAAGCAGATAGCTGAAAGCCGCAGGAAGCAAATATTGACAGCATGTTCAAATATTGTCAAAAAAAATTATTAGGATGAGGTACTGATTCAATAGAAGATGCTTCACTTATTTTCAAGAGATCAATCGATCCAGCATCTGATGTCCACACTATGTTGAATCCCTGCCGATGTCACATGCAAAGCAAAACTAACGATGAAATTCAGCGTGTTGTATTCTTTCTACTATGAAGAGCACACTGCCAACAGAATGTTCCCAATTTTGTTTGAGTTTCATGCTCTTGCATCAGCCTGTCACAATAGGCACACACACATTGATGTAATAAAAAGACCTGGGTACACGCAAACACTGTATTGCATGTTCTTGCCCATAGGATGAATATGTTTTACTTTCATGTCTCCTTACTTATGGATGACATAGATTTGTTTCTAAAAATCATGAGGTGCACCCTTTAAATCCCTCTGATATTTGTGATCCAAACACTTTGATGCAAAGATTCTGTGTTACCCTGAGAAAGAGAAGGGAGGAAGGGAGGGAGGAGGGGAGGAGCAGGGTCAGGTGCAATGCACTGAGATATTGTGCCAAAGTCAGGAACTCAGGTCAATGGCCACTTCATCTAGATCAGCACCCTCCAGTCATGAGATGTTGGAAGATATGACTGATGTAAAGAGACCTTATGCTGCATTCACAGACTCAGTTAGCTTCCTGCGACAGCATGAATAAATCTGCAACTTTACAGCACAGAAAAGTGGCAGAAACACACCACTGTCTTCCACCAAAATCATGCCCGTATTTCATGAAGCAAAAGTTCTTCACAAGCGCAGTTTTAGCTTAGCCTGCATTTGTGTTGTTCGTCTAGTCACTTGCTGTACATTGTCAACACTGTTGTGCTTGGTTGTCATGCACACAGAACTGAAAAAAAAAAAAAAAAAAAAAAAAAAGGACCAACCAATGGGTAAAAAGCTGCTGTGACAGACAATGTTCAAAGCAGTCCTCTTTGATGCCAGATGAAACACAAACCTGTCAGAACCCCTTACTCCTCTGATGGCTCATTTCAGGGAACATTCAACAACACAAACAGATGTGACTCAGCAAGCTGTTGTCCTGTCTCACCTCTGGACTGATAGCCCCTGGAGGATGGTTCGCCAAACGGGATATCATGATACTGTTGTGAGGCTCCATGCTCCGGATCATCATGATATTCATGCACAGCTCCGTAACCTCGTGACATCTTGGTTCCTCAGAGACTACCAGGTGCGAACAGCTTACAGGAATTGCTGCTATACCTGGGTAAAACAAAACTGCAGTCACATCAAAATGTCATTAACAAATCATCCATAGTTTCTTGATTTTTTTTTTTTTAACTCCTTTCTTCATGAAATTTAGAAAAAGTTATGCTTCAGAAACAAATCTCTGATTACGTAAAAGACTAAAACAGTCACAAAGCAACATCATCTCATATTACACACAAAACTTGGAGCAGAAGTGAGATCTGAATGAGCTCTTTAGGTCATGTGACTGAGTCATCAGAAAGTCAGTGGGTATTTTCAAAGCTGAAGGAGGACAGCATACAGTGACACAGACACACACATACACTACTACCACCACAACCATCACATGTTATCACCACCTCCACCACCATCACCACCACCACCATCACCATCACCACTAGCTGTAAAACTGATTTTTTTCTGTTAGTGGCCTCATCTTACAAGCCCTGTCAGTGGCGTTACTTCCATCCCCTCATTCAGGCCAGTAGATACAGAGCCACACCCTGACTCATTCTGTGGCAGTCACAGCACTGCAATGCCCAGGGCACAGTGACTACCACATCCTCATCAGACAACCCTCCAGAGGAGACCCTGCACTGCTGCCAAGTCACTTTGGCGGTGTCAGTGGTGCCTGTTCTGATTTCATGAACCCAGATAACACCTATTAAGTCCCTAAAATGGGCACAGTTCTTAAGATTTTTAATGAGGTTTCTTCTGGCAGGCAAGCAGGCATGCATGTTCTCAAATTCCTAACTCATGGGTGACAGGCCTTTTAAAGGCATATTACCTGCAGTGAGTGTGTTCTCATGGGAGAAAAATAAATTGTTAGCACTGGTGAGTGAGTTTGCTGAAAAGGGCAACTACCTAGTCCACAAACTCATGACAGATTGAAATAACAATTTCCACATAATTTACCTGCACATACTCTTCTGTGTGAAGTATGGAAAAGCATTTTTTTTCCCATCTTGGGATCTGGGATGAGCCATGACTGGGATTCGAACCCATGCCCTTCTGGACATGCTCATTTCCACTTAATGACTCGCGCACTAACCACTGAGCCACAGGGACACCTGATATTTGTAGGAAAGTTAAGCCTTATGAAGTTCACTTTTGTTCCTCCTTGACCAGATCCAACTTGAACACCTCTCTGCCGCTTCTGCCATTGCCATTGCTTTCAGGGCTTTGGTTTTTTCCCTCCCTGCAACTGAGAGCTGTTTCATGAGGCTGTATGCAGACGTTCCCACAAACCCCCTAGCTCCAATTTCTGCAGTGAGGACTTTGACCTGATAGCCTTCTCTCCTCAGGCTGTTTGCCAGATCAGCATACTTTTCAGTCTTGTAGATCTGAGCTGCCTCATTCTGTTCTCATATGGCACCGTGAGCTCGATCATGATCAGCTGCTTGGTTGACTGAGAGTGTAATACTATGTCTGGTCTCATGCCACTCTTGCTGATAATCTCTGGGTGACTATTCCATTCTGGGAGGTCTGCTGTGCACTCCCAGTCATCTGCCCCGTCCAGCAGACTCTGCCTGCATGTTCCGAGTGGCACTGTTGTTCTTGGCCATGATTCGCTGCCTCCTGCCGTGAAGAATGTTGCGGGTGCTTTTGGAGTCCTGATTTTCCCCCTTTTGTGGTGTTGGTACTAGCCCAGACTACTTGTACAATCTCTTTGAGCACTTGGTTGTGCCTCCATGTGTACCTTCCTTGAGCCAGGGCTACTTTACATGAGCTTAGGACATGCTCCACTGTTTGTTTTTCATGGCAAAGGGGGCATGAAGGATCGTCTGTTTTTCCCCACTTCACCAGGTTTGCATTTGAAGGCAGAAGGTCATATGCAGATCTGAGAATGAAGCTGATCCTGAGAGGGGCCATGTGCCAAATGTCATTCCAAGTGAGACTTCTTTGGAGTGCATTCTCCCACGTTGTCCATTGCCCTGCTGGCTCTGCTGGACTGCTTTTTGGAGTCTTTGTTGGTCTTCTTCTTTTTCATCTCCTGAATCATCATGTCTCTTTTGGCTTTTCCTTTGGCCTTTGACCACCATTCAGTTTTGGTCACCCCCAGTCCTTGTCTGTTGGTCTGTGTGTGTGTGTCCTGTTATTTCTCTGATCTTGAGACTTTCTTTTGCAGAATCCATCGCCTCTTGAACTTTCCATTTTCTGCCTGTCTTCAGCTGGGGCTTGATTGCTTCAACCACCTTGTCTCCTGAGTCCTCCAGCATGCTTTGAAGTCTGATCTTCCTGCTTTATATTCCTCCAGGATGGATTTCAGTGGTAGTTTCAGCTTTGCTTGGCGACAGTATAGCGCTATGTCAGTCAGACAGGGTGGGACACCAAGCCATTTCCTTGTGAACTTGTTGATTTTGGATTCCATTGCCTCCACTATGCTGGTGCAGATGTCGTATATCATCAGAGGCCATAGGAGCTTTGGTATCAGCATGAACTGCAGACACCAGACCTTGTATTTGCAGGGGAGCCCACACTGGTCAATGGTCTCCAAGCCTTCTTCCGACATCTGTTTGGTTTCTTTTGCTCTTCGTGTGTCTTTCAGCGTATCATCATACCATCTTCCAAGCTCTCTTGACTGGCTCTTCTGTTACTGTTGGAATGGTCTGGTTGGCAACACTGAAGACCACAGATTCGGCCACTTTTCCTTTCCTCAGTGAGAGACTCCGTGATTTCTTTGGCTTGAACTTCATTCTGGATGAGGCAACTATGTCGTCCAGCCTCTCCAGCACGTGACGTGTCTCGTCTTCTCTGGATGAAATCACTGTAGTGTCATCCATGAAGGCCTTGAGAGGGGGGCATTGTATCCATCGCCAAGGTCTGTTGTCTTGCGTTGCTTGTTGCTGCTTTCAAGATGACTTCCATTGCCAACACGAACAGTATTGGGGAAATGGCACAGCCCATTGCAATGCCCACTTCCAAGTTGATCCAATCTGTTGTGTACTCCTTGGTAGAGAACCGCATTGAGAAGCCATTGAAGTACTTCTTGAGCATGTCGCGGATGTTCTTTGGCACATGGTACATCTTAAGAGCCAACTGTATCATCTCATGGGGTACAGATCCATATGCGTTTGCCAGGTCAAGCCACACTACGTCCAGGTCTCTCTTTTCTGTTTTGCTCTTTGGATTGCGTCCCAGATCATTGTGGCGTGTTCTACACAGCCAGCCACGCCTGGAATGCCACCTTTCTGGACTGACACATCCAAGTACTTGTTTTCCATGAGGTACTTGGTCAGCCTTGCTGCCATGACAGAGAAGAAGATTTTCCCTTCGACGTTCAGTAGTGATATTGGCCTGAACTGGCTGATGTCACTTGAGTTTTGCTTTTTGGGGATGTACACACCATCTGCCGTCATCCACTGGCCGCTGATCTTCTGATTTCTCCAAGCTGATCGCAGCAGCCTGTGGAGCCACTCCAGCACCTTGGGACATTTCTTGTACAGCTGGTAAGGTATTCCGTTTGGCCCTGGTGATGATTTGGCTCTGGCTTTGTCGACCACCTTCTTGATTTCCGCCAACGTTGGAGGCTTGTCATTGAACTGTTCCTCAGGGTTGGTTGGCCACACCAGACCTTGAATGTCGAGTGGTGCTTTGCTCTGTGAGTCAGAGTATGTTTTTCTCAGATGCTGCTCAAGAAACTCCTTTGTCCACACTTAGGGTCCCAGATTTTGGCTGCTCGAACAGAGTTCTGGCAACTGGAAGGGGTCTCTGAAGAAACGCTCTTTGTGTCTTCTTCTTTTTTGCTTTTCCTCTTCCTCGCAGATTCCGCTTTGCTGAGGGCGCTGTGTTTTGCTTTCAGGTCTTCCCAGAGTTTTTCCAAGCCTTGTTTTTCAGCTGGCAGAGCAGTCTTCATTGCTTCTTGAGGTTTTTCTTTTGGACCCTGATCTTGTCCATCTCTTTGGCGTCTGGATTTCTTTGGAGGTGTTTTCTCTTTGGGTAGTTTTGCTCCATAGGCGTCTCTACATGTGGCATACACAATGTCCCCCATGTGGCTAGTTTGTGTTCCAGGGTGCTTTTCCCTATCAGTGTGCATCGAGTCTTTGGACGATTTTTGCATCCAGTTTCTCCCCAATCTTCAGTCTCGTTTGCTCGTGGCAGGTTGAGTTTCAGGCGCCTGGCATCGAGGGCCTGTGCAAATTCCTCATCCGAACCAACAGCGTGGATGTCCTTGGCACTGTGGTTTAAATCCTGGCCTTGGTCTTCCGACGTCTTATCTGCTGATGCAGTGCGCGCTGCTGCTCATTCAGAAGAGTCTTCACACATCCCATCTTTGTTCTGTGGATCTTCATGCCACGGGTGGTAGCGAAACGCTTTCCACAGACACATGGATATTCCATTTGGTCCATGTTCGTAGTCCGTTTGGGATTTGCAGTCGTGATTGGTTGAGCACCGATGGATTCATCATTCTCTCCCCCTTTCGGTGAATCCTGGGAGCATCTTTTCCTTTTGTTTTTAGTAGCCACATGGACTGGGATTCGAACCCATGCCCTTCTGGACATGCTCATTTCCACTTAATGACTCGCGCACTAACCACTGAGCCACAGGGACACCTGATATTTGTAGGAAAGTTAAGCCTTATGAAGTTCACTTTTGTTCCTCCTTGACCAGATCCAACTTGAACACCTCTCTGCCGCTTCTGCCATTGCTTTCAGGGCTTTGGTTTTTTCCCTCCCTGCAACTGAGAGCTGTTTCATGAGGCTGTATGCAGACGTTTCCCACAAACCCCCTAGCTCCAATTTCTGCAGTGACCTTCTTCTGGCTCCATAAGATGTAAAAACTCGACTCACACTGAGGTGCAGGGGATCAAAATGGGGGTGGCAATCAATCTAAAACCAGAAATGCAAAATTTGGGCAAAAAAACTACACTGGAGATTTACACCACTGATCAAGGTGATAACTTTGTTCATGATATGCCATGTGTTGGTGCTAGCTTTGCAGCTGCTCTCATTGTACTGCAGTCTAAATGTAAATTTTCATGCTTTTCCCTCTACCACTTAATGGATGCAATCATGTTTCATACTTAGTGCTAGGTGTCAGTTGATGGATTTTTTTTTTTTTTTAATACAATAAATATTTTTTAGACAAGGAACTTTGAACAAGGAATGCCAGACATTTTCAGTGTGCAGTCTTCCTTTTCTTCTTTTTATTTTTCTACGTCACAACAGCATTCTGGCACTGGGAATTTAATGGAATACTGAGTGACATGTTCATGTCTTACACTTACGTTTACACATAATAAGCATAAACGTTTTTATTAATGAAGAGGCGTTAGGGTTTTTTTTTTTTTTTTTTTTTAAGATAGAAAAAAAAGATCGTCCGTTCAGCGTTGTGAAGGGATAAACTTCGTTATGGGGTGTCGGTTGCGAAATAATTACCCCCATCAGTATTCCACCCGAGGTGGTGACTTGATCCTCCACGGACGGTTTCAAATCCCGGATCTGAATCAGAATGACTGTTGTGAATCTTCACCTGAGATTCCGCCCCACCCAACCGCTTCCTCCTCTGCACCACCCTCCCCTTCAGTTTCTTTTTGCACTGTCCAGTCCCTCTCCGCTTACCTTGATAGTGACTGTGTTGACTTATTACAAAGGACCGTGTGATGCTGACCAATCAAGCCTCTTTTGTTGTCATTTCGATGTCTAGTCATATGATAGTTACTCTCACAGATTGAGCCGACAGAGTGAGGTCCCGTGGTATGAAATAATGTCGTTTTACACCAAACTTACAAAGATGCTGTCACAGTTCGTTGCAAATATATCTGCAATGTGTTTACCGTGGTAACTTGCTGGTGGGCCCAATTTCCACCGAAAAACAAATATATCTTCCATGTTTTCATCATGGTAACTTGTTGGTGGACCCAATTTTCACCGATATACAAATATATCTTCCATGTTTTCACCATGGTAACTTGTTGGTGGACCCAATTTTCCCAATGCACAGACCTTGAAAGTTTTCACCATGGTAACTTGCTGGAGGACCCAATTTTCACCAGTATAGATACGCAAATATACCTTCAATGTTTTCACCATGGTAACCTGTTGGTGGACCCAATTTTCAACAATTATAGATATACAAATTTATTTTCGATGTTTTCACTGTGGTAACTTGTTGGTGGACCCAGTTTTCATGAATGTAGATATACAAATATGACTTAAATGTCTTCACCATGAAAACCTGTTGGTGGACCCAATTTGCCAATATAGATACACAAAAATATCTTCAATGTTTTCACCATAGGTAACTTGTTGGTGGACCCAATCTTCAACAATATCAAACATACACATACATCTTCAATGTTTTCACCATAACAACTTGTTGGTGAACACCATTTTCATCACTACAGATGTACAGAGATATCTTTGATGACTGGATCATGGTAACTTGGTGGTGGACATGCAATCTTTGCCAGTATAGTAGTAGAGAGATGTCTTTAATGTTTGCACTATGACAACTTGATAGTGAGCACAATTTTTACTAATCTATAAATACAGAAATGGCTTTAATGTTTACAACATGGTAATTAATTTTTTTTTTTTTTTTTTTTTTTTGCCAGTAAAGAAGTTGAGAGAAATCTTGATGTGCATGCCATGGTGACTTTTTCGTGGATGCATTCTTTGTGAATGCAGGTTTCTATAAGGTTCTCTTTTCTTGTTTTTTTTTTTTTTGGTTTTTGTTTTTTTTTTTTTTTTGCTTTTAAGTTCTATATATTGAACAAAGAAAGCTTCTGTCGCCTTTCCATATAGTCTGGGAAATATATACATTCGTCCACATCACAAGTTTTGTGCTTTTCTTTCCTTTGTTTTCTCTTCATCCAATAGTTAGTTCATATTCACAAATAGATTTCCTGTTGTTACTCCTGTATGGCCACATTTTTGGATAGGCCAGTTTACTTCAGCCTAGAGTCAGTTCTTGATCAGGAGACTGAGCACATATTCATTTTTTTCTTCTCTCATTTGTTGTTCGCCAGTATTTCAGGGTTTGTGTGTGTGTGTGTGTGTGTGTGTGTGTGTGTGTGTGTGTGTGTGTGTGTGTGTGGGCCTGTTTTTGTTTGTAGTTTAAATGCTCATAACTGAGATTGTACATTCTAAAGACATGTGCAATTAATATGGTATAAACTAAGAAAAAAACTGGATTAATAATTGGCTGCTGTTTAGCGTGGCTTAAGCTATTACATCAAAGGTACTGTGAAAAAATTGCATACTTTGTATATATGTTTGTGTATATATGTTAATATGTACATCGAAGTGTGTCTGTGGTGTGGTGTGAAGAGTATCTTTTGTGTGTGTATGTGTGTGTGTGCATTATCATCACGTATTTTTAAGAGTACTTATATAATGCCTACTCTTAGTTCGAGATCCAGCCCTAAGCTCTGTATAGTCCCACACTCTCATTTACACAGTAAGATGCCAACCTGGGTAGAGTCACCACAAATGCTGCCTGCTGAAGCTACGTTCAGTCATTTCCCGTGTCACTCAGTTTTCCATTTATTCTTTCAATTTTGTCATGAAGGATGTATGCTATGTGCATACATTTGTCCACATCACTGGGCAAAACTAGCTTTCGCTTTTGAAATTTGATGACAGGATTTTATACATGCGCAAGATGTATGCATGCATGCGTATACAGAACCTCTCTTTATTTTCATCTTTGAAGGACTTTTCTGAAATAGATTTGAAGCACCCTGTGGTCATGAGTCTGGCTTCTACAAATTGAGCTGTTCTGGCCCCAGTGTGTAAGCACATGTGGCATGTCCCATGTGTGTGTGTGTGTATGTGTGTGTGTGTGTGTGTGTGTGTGTGTGTGTGTGTGTTTGTGCTGTGCATGTGTGTGTCTGTGTGCATGTGCATGTGTGCGTGTGTGTATGTGCAAGTGTGTGTATGTGTGTGCCCCTTTCTCTTGTGGTGGAATGGAGACCTATGGTTCAAAATGATTCCAAAGACAGGATTCACGCTGAGCTAACAATGGAGTTCAGATTGTCACAACTTCAACTTTCCCTCTGCAGATAATGCCTCCAGTCACTGGTCGCTTTCTGCTCATCATAATGCCTCCAGTCATTGGTCGCTTTCTGCTCATCATAATGCCTCCAGTCATTGGTCGCTTTCTCATCATAATGCCTCCAGTCATTGGTCACTTTCTGCTCATCATAATGCCTCCAGTCATTGGTTGCTTTCTGCTCATCATAATGCCTCCAGTCACTGGTCGCTTTCTGCTCATCATAATGCCTCCAGTCACTGGTCGCTTTCTGCTCATCATAATGCCTCCAGTCATTGGTCGCTTTCTGCTCATCATAATGCCTCCAGTCACTGGTCGCTTTCTGCTCATCATAATGCCTCCAGTCATTGGTCACTTTCTGCTCATCATGCCTCCAGTCATTGGTCGCTTTCTGCTCATCATAATGCCTCCAGTCATTGGTCGCTTTCTGCTCATCATAATGCCTCCAGTCACTGGTCACTTTCTGCTCATCATGCCTCCAGTCACTGGTCGCTTTCTGCTCATCATAATGCCTCCAGTCACTGGTCGCTTTCTGCTCATCATAATGCCTCCAGTCACTGGTCGCTTTCTGCTCATCATAATGCCTCCAGTCATTGGTCGCTTTCTGCTCATCATAATGCCTCCAGTCACTGGTCGCTTTCTGCTCATCATAATGCCTCCAGTCACTGGTCGCTTTCTGCTCATCATGCCTCCAGTCACTGGTCGCTTTCTGCTCATCATAATGCCTCCAGTCACTGGTCGCTTTCTGCTCATCATAATGCCTCCAGTCACTGGTCGCTTCCTGCTCATCATAATGCCTCCAGTCACTGGTCGCTTTCTGCTCATCATAATGCCTCCAGTCACTGGTCGCTTTCTGCTCATCATAATGCCCCAGTCACTGGTCGCTTTCTGCTCATCATAATGCCTCCAGTCACTGGTCGCTTTCTGCTCATCATAATGCCTCCAGTCATTGGCCGCTTTCTGCTGATCAGAAGTGATCAGGTTTCTCAGTCCATTAAAGCTAACATGAACCTCTCCCCTCTTCTCTCATTTTCATTCCCTCAGGAAGGGGGAAGAGGACGACAGATATTTATTTATTTATTTTTGGTCACAGGCAGTGGGGAGGGGGGTTGGGGGGGGTCTTCCCCTCAACACTTGGTTTGAAGTGGTAGTGTGTTGTGCTAGTCTTTCCAAAGGGGGGGGGGGGGGGGGGGGGGGGAATCATCCGGTTTTGAACTTTAAAATAATCTCCCATACATTTTTTTGAAAGGTGTCATATAAACAGCGATTCTAATCTTTTTGTCGTAGCCACAGCAGTCATCCAGATGGGTAGGACATTTCCACAGACACCAGCACAAAAATACTTGTTCTTAAGCTGAAGAAGTGAAAATGTATTATCCAAGAAAAGCAAGAAATGACAGCCGATATTAAACATAATAATGTCACCATCCTGAAACACATCCACACATTCATCTTTCACACTAATTTGAAGTGTGCATCAAATTCAGCTAGATTTATTCCAAAAGGACAACAAACAAAAAGACAGACATTCGAAGTTTAATCATTTGGAGAGAAGGCCACTTCATCTTACCACAAAATCAATGAAAACCAAATCAAGAGTACACTCAATCTCAAAAACTTTGTCCTCACCAGAATGAACCAAGTCATGTATATAACTACCTGTGACAGAATTTCATTTCATTTTGTATCTTCCCAATTCCATTAAGTGCAGTAATACATGCATATACATAACTATCAGATAATAATTCTCTTCAAAATTATACTCCCAGAATAATAGAAATCTGTTACAACCTGTACAGTCATCTTTTAAGTACAAACCAGATTAACAGATTGATTCTGAACAGAAAGCACTTCCAGAAAATATCATACATTCAGCTGTGATAGGAATGAATATGAATAACTATATTTCTACAAAAATACATGTCATGGCATATTTTACAAAGTTAAAGATTCAGCTGCGACAGGAATGAATCTGAATATATATACTGCTGCATAAATACATATTATAGCACATACTATGAAGTTACACAGCAGATTTTGGTGCTCTGCACATAAAACAAAAACAAAAAACAAAAAAAAAAGAAAAAATCAACAAGCATGCGTTTGAAACCTTTAGGGGCTGGACAAATGATTGTTTTTTTTATCTTTCTTGCAAAAGAATGTCAAGAATAAAGGTTGCCTCTAACAGAATAAATTAGGCTGAGTATGTGTGTGAGTGTGATTGTGTGTGTGTGTGAGTGTGAGTGTGAGTGTGTGTATGTGTGTGTGTGTCTGTCTGTCTGTATCAGGTGACTGAATTAAAAAAAAAAAAAATTATCTCTAGGAGACTTAACCAAATTGTTATGTATACCATTTCAGATGATTGAATCTCAAAAACAAAAAAAAAATCTCAAGAGGAGAAAGCCAAAATGTTACATACACATTTATACACACATAAGCTGAGAAAAATAACTAGATCTAATCAATATGACAAACAAAAAATGTTTTCTGTGGAATATGACCTTTGCCGTGCTCCCTGGATATCAGAGAGCCTGAAGACATGGTCACACTATAATATCTCTGGAGCTATTTTAAACAGTCGGCTGAAAAAATAATAGATTTATATATAAAAAAAAAAATTAAAAAAAAATAATAACCTATCTGTCATTCAATTTATATTTTAAGTCTTTATAATAACAGTTTAGCTACTTCAAACAGTCTGATGAAAATACAGATCTTTATAACAAAAAGCTAATAACCTATCTGTCATTCAATTTGTATTTTAAGTCCTTATAATAACAGTTAAGCTATTTTGAACACTCTGACGAAAATAAAGATCTTTGTCAAAAAGTTAATAACCTGTCATGCAATTTGTATTTCAAGTCTTTATAATCACAATTAGAATACAATACACAAGACTACACAATAAAAGCTGCAAAAATGTTTTAAAAAGGTAAAAAAAAAAAAAAAAAAAAAAAAAAAGAAAAAAAAAGGTGCAATTTGAAACACCATATGCCGACAACACAGGCATTCCTGGATCACACATGATAACCTTTACCGCACTTTTGCCCTTGTCTGCACACCACCACACATTTCACACAGCCTTTACCACATCTCACACACTGTGAGCCTTCAAAGACATACCTTTCACAGAACCTTTACCACATCTCACACTGTGTGAGCCTTCAAAGACCTATACATATGTTTGTGTGAACTGGTGAATGAATGTGTGTGTGCATGTTTATAAGAGTGTGTCAATGAATAGGAAATGTACACACATACCTTCCTGAGCACATGGGTTTTAAGGGACACAAAAAACAACTTCCACCACCTCTTGGTAGAAAAGGAGTGTGCATTCACACACCTCACAGTGACACGACCCATCCCAAATCACTTCCCAGACGTGATGATGTCACAGAGTGCCAGACTGCACGCCACCTTCAGCGTGAAGTGACAATGATCTTGAATGGCTTGGGAACATGAGAACCTATGCTGCTTACTTCGTAGCCAGGGTCAAGGGTTGCTCCCTCAGGCAGGGTGATGGTGAAGCGTTTGAGGTAACAGGCAAGCAGCAGCAGCAGTTCCGGTTTGGCCACGCTCTCTCCCATACACACCCTCCGCCCTGCGGAGAATGGCATCCAAGCCTTGGGTGTCGCCTTTAGCTTGCCTGTAAACATTCACACACAGGCATACATGCATACATGCACGGATGCACACACACACACGCATGCACTCATGCATACACGTACACGCATGCACACGCACGCATGTACACACATGCACATACACACACACACATCACACACACATGCGCATACACGTAGGCACACACACACACATATACACACACACACACACCAAAATACAATGATTTTACAGACGTTTGTCCACTGGCATACACAACACCCCAAAACTCTAGAGCCTCGATTCACAGCAACCATGGCTCTGAACTAAAATCATAAATCAATAAAACATATATCCTAAACAAAGTTCAGTTTACATCCATTTCCTTTCCAGCCCCTCCCTCCCCATCACATATGAAAGGTGACAAATATTTTCTTCTACAGCAGTTCATGCTTTTATTAAACACACACACAGATAATTCTTTTTTAAAAAAAAGACTTTTTTTTTTAATTACAACAAAACGGATGAAAGCCCTTCAAGTATGACTTGCATGTAATGGGGCATTCTGTGAATTCTACCACACCACTCAAACAAAGAAGACAGGAAAGAATAAAGAAGAAATACAGAGAAAGAAGAGAGACAGAGACAAAGTAAAGGAAAGAGGGTGACAGAGAGACAAAAACGGAGATGGACTTCACCTTCATCGTCGAGAAATCGTTCTGGTTTAAATGCATAGGGCTCGTCCCACAGCTTAGGGTCATGGGTCACCGCCCAGAGGTTCACTATTACCAAAGTGTCCTGGGAGAAACCAATTTTATTAATCATGGCGTCAGTCACAGAGGTTCACCATTACCAGTGTCCTGGGAGAAACCAATCCGTTAACCATGGTGTTACCACATAGACGTTCACCATTACCATGGTGAGACACCAACAGAATACATTAATCAAGATGTAGCCATCTACGGTGCCACCATTGCTATAATGTGAAACCCCAATAATTCATCAATCATGGCGTCACTGCCAAGATGTGCAGGTGTGATGCAGTGGCTGAGTAAAAGAAGTGAAAAAAATGAAAAGAGAGAGAGAGAGAGAGAGAGAGAGAGAGAGAGAGAGAGGAGAGAGAGAGAGAGAGAGAGAGAGAGAGAGAGAGAGGGGAGAGAGAGAGAGAGAGAGACAGAGGACATGGAGACAAGAAAAAAAACAGTAAAAAGGAGAAAGAGAGAGAGAGAGAGAGAGAGAGAGAGAGAGAGAGAGAGAGAGAGAGAGAGAGAGAGAGAGAGGACATGGAAACAAGAAAGAAAACAAAATGGTAAAAGACATGCAAAGCACTATAAAACAAAAAAAAATATACTAAAAAGAAAAGTACGGTACACCTTGGATGTGCATCCACCTGACGCTCCAAACACCACCACCACCACCAACTGATTCAGCCATGTGTGTCCCCCTAGCAGTTACCTTGGGCACATCATATCCTCCCACTGAGGTATCCCACAATGCCTTGTGGGGCACGCCTATGGGCGCTGCCAAGGACAGCCGCATGGTCTCCTGCAGCACGGCCTGTGTGTAGTGCAGCTGCCCACGATGCTTCATGCACGGCATGTCGGCGCCTGTGACGGCATCCACCTCTGTCTGTGCCCGCTGCTGAACCCTGTCAACCCATACAAACCATCAACAGACCTGTGACTGCATCCACCTCTGTCTGTGCCTGTTTCTCAACCTGTCAACCCACAGAAACTATCAACATGTGGCCGCTGCTGAACCTGTCAACCCATACAAACCATCAATAGACCTGTGGCTTCATCCACCTCTGCCTGTAAGTATCAATAGACCTGTGACGGCATCCACCTGTCTGTAACCATCAAGAGACCTGTGGCCCCCATCCACAGATAAACAAGTGCATTTCGTTTTCAACAGCAACCTTACACAGTTTACAAATTAAGTCTTTTGGTCTATGGTTTCTTTACCTATAGTAGGGAACTGACAAATCAGAAATGCCAAATCTAATCTTAGTTATAATGTAGTTTAATGCCTGCCAAGATCCATGCATAGATATATAGGTAGAGAGCCACATGGATTACAGAAAGTTCTATATGCAGAATATATATATATAAATTATGTGCTTGAGTGGGTGAATGGGGGATAAATAAATGCTTCTCAAAATGAACCTTCAGCAAGCTTATAGTCTCCAAAGCAGGAGACCATCTCCAATGGGGAGAAAGCTCTCACTAACATATAACTCCTGGTCAGATACCGGTATTTCGAAACCTGACTGTTTCTCCTCAGTGACGCGGAAAAGTGGTAATTTGACTCCTCTGCCTTTTTCGGTTTTAAGAAGAATGCTATACCAGAAAAAGGCTGGTGTGCAATACCATAGTATGTTTGTTGAGTTTTCAAAAACTAACTAAAGGTGCCACCTAAGAAGCAAAAGAAAATCATGAAAGAGCAAAACAAGCTACATTTTTCTTGTGAAAAGTAGAAATATAAAAAGATAACCTCTTAAGACACATCTTGGAATGAATCCGCAAGAGCAAGCTTTGTTATAATTCATTATTTCTTGCAGTCATTGCAACACCTAGCTGCTCTGTAAGTTGCTGGAATGGTGCTCGGTACTTATCCTTGGAATATAAATATATATATATATATATGTGTGTGTGTGTGTGTGTGTGTGTGTGTGTGTGTGTGTGTGTGTGTGTGTGTGTAAGAGAGAGACAGAGAAAGAGAGATCTGTGAGTATGTATGTGTGTGTAGATTAGAGAGAGAGAGAGAGAGAGAGAGAGAGAGAGAGAGGGAGAGAGAGACATAGAGAGAGAGAGAGAGAGAGAGAGAGAGAGAGAGAGAGAGAGAGAGAGAGAGAGATCTGTATGTATTGTGTGTGTAGGTTACAGAAAGATTTGTGTGTATGTGTGTGTATATTAGAGGGAGAGAGAGGGAGAGAGAGGGAGGGAGAGAAAGAGAGATCTGTGAGAATGTATGTGTGCATGTAGGTTAGAGAGGGAAAAATGTGTATACATGTGTAGGTTAAGAGAGAAGTCTGTGAGTGTGTATGTATGTGTGTAAGTTAGAGAGTGAGAGATCTTGAGTGTGTATGTGTGTGTGTAGGTTAGAGAGAAAGATCTGTGAGTGTGTATGTGTGTGTGTAGGTTAGAGAGAGAGAGATCTGTATGTGTATGTGTGTAGGTTAGAGAGAGAGAGATCTGTGTGTGTATGTGTGTGTGTAGGTTAGAAAGAGAGAGAGATCTGTGTGTGTACATGTGTGTATAGGTTAGATGGAGAGAGAGATCTGTGTGTATGTGTGTGTGTAGGTTAGAGAGAGAAAGAGATCTCTGTGTGTATGTGTGTGTGTGTAAGTTAGAGAGAGAGAGATCTCTGTGTGTGTGTATGTGTGTAGGTTAGAGAAAGAGAGATCTGTGTGTGTGTGTGTGTGTGTGTGTGTGTGTGTGTGTGTGTGTGTGTGTGTGTGTGTGTGTGTGTGCATGTGTGTGTGTGTGTTTAGGTTAGAGAGAGAGATCTGTGAGTGTGTGTATGGTGGGTGTGTAGGTTAGAGAGAGAGAGATCTGTGTGTATGTGTGTGTGTGTGTACTGGTTAGAGAGAGAGATGTATGTATGTATGTATGTGTGTGTGTGTGTGTGTGTGTGTGTGTGTGTGTGTGTGTGTGTGTGTGTGTGTGTGTGTAGTTTAGAGAGAGAGAGAGAGAGATCTGTGAGTGTGTAAGTGTGTGTGTAGGTTAGAGAGAGAGAGAGAGATCTGTGTGTGTCTGTGTGTGTAGGTTAGAGAGAGAGAGACCCTGTGTGTGTATGTGTGTGTAGGTTAGAGAGATCTGTGAGAGTGTATGTGTGTGTGCGGGTTAGAGAGAGAGGGAGAGAGAGGGAAAGAGAGGGAGAGAGAGGGAGGGGGAGTACTGTGAGTGGACAGTACCTCAGGGTGACCAGCCAGGTACAGTGTGGCCCAGTCCAAGGTCGTTCGTGACGTGTCCACTCCAGCTCCAAACAGGTCAGACACTGTTTGCCGCACATGGACGTCTGTGAAGTTGGCCATGACCTGTGCACTCTCTTCTTGCTCAGCCTCTTTCTGAGCCAGCAGGATGCTGTCCGTCACATCACGAACACTGTCAGGTGAAAAGTTCTGTCGGTGCTTTTCAACGTTTTTCTCCAAATACTCCAGGAACTCAGACAACAAGGAAACAAACTTCCGAAACCTTTTTGTGGGCCAGTACTTGAGAAGCGGAACGATATCTTCCAGAAACCCATTCCCTATCTCGTTGTTGATAACATCAAACAGCCAGCAAGTGGTGGATGGTAGGATCATCATAGGGTTTAGCCTCCCCAAAACAGATGAAGTCCAAGATGTGGAACATGAGAACAATGTTGTAAGGACGGGGGTTAAAAGGCCCCGGCTCTGCCAACATTCTGTCAGTGACCTTGGCTATGACCTCATGTATGACCTTGTCCAGGTGCGTCCCAGTCATATAATGCCTCAGAGCAGTCATACCAATTTTGCGATGAAGTTTCCAGGTCTGGGAGAAATCGGTGAAGGCAATGTCCCTGCATCCTTCGGTCATGACGTCGATGCTGTACAGGTAGGGCCTCCCAGCAAAGTCATTGCCTGCACCATAAATGACGGTGAGTGTTTTTCCTGCCATCGTCCTTCACTCATGAACCCAACAACAGTCTGACCATGGAATACAGAAACACATGATTTCATTTTGTCCTGAAATACTTGGAATGCCCCTCTTACCTTTTGCACATGCTAATGTGACCTTGGCTGAAAACTTCGTTGTATGTGTGTGATGCATGCTGGGATGATTGATGCCTGCTGTTTGTCATGTCACTGTGTCATACCAGCAGACGGCAAGGACTGGCAGTGCAGTGATGCCAGTGTGTGAGTGAAACACAACATTGGGGTTTGCATTGCACAGTGATGTCAGTGTGTGAGTGAAACACAACATTGGGGTTTGCATTGCACAGTGATGCCAGTGTGTGAGTGAAACACAACATTGGGGTTTGCATTGCACAGTGATGTCAGTGTGTGAGTGAAACACAACATTGGGGTTTGCATTGCACAGTGATGTCAGTGTGTGAGTGAAACACAACATTTGGGGTTTGCATTGCACAGTGATGCCAGTGTGTGAGTGAAACACAACATTTGGGGCTTGCATTGCACAGTGATGTCAGTGTGTGAGTGAAACACAACATTTGGGGCTTGAATTGCACAGTGATGTCAGTGTGTGAGATATGCACAGTCCCAAAGCCCACAACAATCTGTTCATTATGTCAGTGTGTGTGAAACTGGTGCGGTCCCAAAGCCCACAACAATCTGTTCATTATGTCAGTGTGTGTGAAACTGGTGCGGTCCCAAAGCCCACAACAATCTGTTCATTATGTCAGTGTGTGTGAAACTGGTGCGGTCCCAAAGCCCACAACAATCTGTTCATTATGTCAGTGTGTGTGAAACTGGTGCGGGTCCCAAAGCCCACAACAATCTGTTATCATATCAGTGTATGTGTGATACATGCGCAGTCCCAAAGCCCACAACAATCTGTTCATTATGTCAGTGTGTGTGATACAAGGAGAATCAAGGTCTCCACTCTGTTAAGTCAGTTCGTGCTACCAACTGGACCAAAAGGTTTACCCTTCAACTGTTTGTTTCCAAGTGAGGTGTGCAGGCAGAAATGGCAACAAATTTTTAAGAGAATTTTTTTTGTAAATCTGCTAAACAACAGGAACAAACAAAATTATAACACAAAATTTGACACATTTCAACCTCTTATTATTGATAATTTTTTATTACCATTATTTATATTATCATTACAATTACCGTTACTGTTGTTGTTAGTATTATTGTTATTATCATTATTCTAATTTTTACTTTTATTAGTACTACCATTACTACTACCATTAATGGAGTTTTGTGTGTATGACCGTTTTTTTATCCCACCACTAAGGCAGCCATACTCCATCCTCGGGAAGATTTGCAGTGTTTCTTTCACCATACGTGCTTGACGGAGTAGCAGACGATGCTACGCTGCCACGTCAAGCCAAACTGAACAGGTGCCGTGGTGTGAAAAATGTCTGCTAGCAAGCATTCAGCTCGCAAAGCCTAAGAACCAGTACGCCTGCACTCAGATAAGTACGCAGGAGCTATCTGTAACAAGTAGTTTCATACGAAAGGTTCACTCACTTTGGAGAAAAAATTCCACAGCTTTGGACTGAAAAATTCCAAATCTTTGGACCTTATACACAGTCCTTAATATACAAAGGTTGTGAACATAAGGACCGGATATGCGGTCCTTTGTATAGAAAGAGTTAATGAGAAAGTTAGACATTCTGGAGACCATCAACCTGCAGCAAACTCCAACTGTTCATTTAAATCAAACCCTGCCTCAGCTTTCAATTCACAGCCTCCAAACTACCCATGAAGCCACCTTCAGTGTGGACCCACAATCACATTTCACGGCTCTGTCACATCCCAGCTTTCCACTAAGTTTCATTCAAACTTGTAGTTTGAGCATAACCTTGCTGACAGACTGAAAAAACCAACCAACCAACCAACCCACAGCTGAAGGCGAAAAAATAACATGTTTGGCGGAGGAGAAAACAATTGTGGAAAAAAAAAAAAAGGAACAAAGAAACAAGTCTTCGAAGAGAGGGAATGTTACCACAGAATGTTCTGACAGGTGAATATAGAAAGGCTCGGGGGGAAGGGGGGGGGGGGGGGGGGGGGATAGGAGGGAGAAATGTAAGAATCAATATATCTCATTGAAAAGAAGACCCCCACCTCTCTGTACCAGAGCCTCATTGATGGTGTCAAAGTCGTTCAGGGTGATGCACAGCACGGGGCCAAAGTAGAAGGAGATGACAGGGCCATACTTCTCTTTGGCCAAGCGACGGACTGAGAGTGACGTAGAACTGATCCTCTTTGCTCCTCAACAACAGCAGGTTGCCCAGCAATGGCAGACGCCGAGGTCCAGGCGGCAGATGGTAGCGCTTCTTCATCATCGGCGGTACATTAGGAACCCACACCAGGGCTCCGACAACCACAGCCTGGATCAGGGGTGTGCCAGGGGCTCTGGCGCTGGCGGCTCTGGCCATGGAGAGGGTGTGTTCACACAGAAGTCTTTTTTTACTGCCTCCGCCAGATCGTCCATGATGGGGCTTGGGCCTGTGGACACCATGTAACATACACACTGTGAATGATCCGCTCCATACAAAAATACACACACTGTGAATGATCCGCTCCATACAACATACACACTGTGACTGATCCACTCCATACAAAATACACATTGTGGCTGATCCGCTCCATACAACATACACACTGTGACTGATCCACTCCATACAAAATACACATTGTGGGCTGATCCGCTCCATACAAAATACACACTGTGACTGATCCACTCCATACAAAATACACACTGTGACTGATCCACTCCATACAAAATACACACTGTGACTGATCCGCTCCATACAAAATACACACTGTGACTGATCCGCTGTGAATCAACCAAGTCAGTTATAATACAGTTCTCACTACGCATGACAGTCAAAACGTGTCCCTCAGTGCTCCACTGCAAACAGATCCAGCACAGTAACTGACACTGAAGCCTCTTTTCATCATCAGTTACAGCGCTACCAGCCTCCATTCCACTTCAGACAGATCCAACTTAGTAACTTAGTATAACATAGCAGTCCACTCTCAGTCAACCAAGCAGCTGATCATGATCAAGCTTACGGTGCCATATGAGAACAGAATGGAGGCAGCTCAAATCTACAAGACTGAAAAGTATGCTGATCTGGCAAACAGCCTGAGGAGAGAAGGCTATCCAGTCAAAGTCCTCACTGCAGAAATTGGAGCTAGGGGGTTTGTAGGAACGTCTGCATACAGCCTCATGAAACAGCTCTCAGTTGCAGGGAGGAAAAAAACCAAGAGCCCTGAAAGCAATGACAGAAGCAGCAGAGAGGTGTTCAAGCTGGATCTGGTCAAGGTGGAACAAAAGTGAACTTCATAAGGCTAAATTTTCCTACAAATATCAGGTGCCCCAGTGGCTCAGTGGTTAGAGTGTGAGTCATTAAGTGGAAATGAGCATGTCCAGAGGGTCATGGGTTCGAATCCCAGCCATGGCTCATCCCAAGAAGATGGGGAAAAAAAAAGGGGGGCAGCAGAGGGACATCCAGAGTCATGAACGGGGAGTGGCCCAGTCCCCCTAGAGTGTCAGGAGTTAAGGGCCGAAACACTTGCTTGAAGGGGGCTTCTCTTTCTGAGGACTCTCTGCTGCCACGCTCTCCACGAGTTTCTTTCTACTACACTGAAGCTTCTTTTCATCATCAGTTAAGGCGCTACCAGCCTCCAACAGTGCCAGTTCTGGCCGGTTTGTGTCATCTGCCTGAAATTTGTGTCGTCTGCCTGAAGTTTGTGTCGTCTGCCTGAAGTTTGTTTTGTGTCGTCTGCCTGAAGTTTGTTTGTGTCGTCTGCCTGAAGTTTGTTTGTGTCATCTGCCTGAAGTTTGTTTGTGTCATCTGCCTGAAGTTTGTGTGTCATCTGCCTGAGGTTTGTTTGTGTCATCTGCCTGAAGTTTGTTTGTGTCATCTGCCTGAAGTTTGTTTGTGTCATCTGCCTGAGGTTTGTTTGTGTCATCTGCCTGAGGTTTGTTTGTGTCATCTGCCTGAAGTTTGTTTGTGTCACCTGCCTGAAGTCTGTTTGTGTTATTTGCCTGAAGTTTGTGTTGTCTGCCTGAAGTTTGTTTGTCATCTGCCTGAAGTTTGTTTGTGTCATCTGCCTGAAGTTTTGTTTGTGTCGTCTGCCTGAAGTCTGTGTCATCTGCCTGAAGTTTTGTCGTCTGCCTGAAGTTCGTTTTTTCATCTGCCTGACGTGTGTTTGTGTCATCTGCCTGATGTTTGTTTGTGTAGGGTCGTAAACAATTTTGTTTGAGCAAAATCCTAGACGTATGACACATCATCATCAGATTTTTTAAATGAAGCCAGCTGTCAGGTAACAGTTTTTTCAGTTCAGTCAAACTTGTTCAGTTTTTAAGAAATGTTCATTCTTAAGCTCCCCCAATTCCCCCCAAAAGTCCTTTAACTAAATTAGTTTTACTAATAAACTATTCAAATTCATAAACTGGATTGAGATTCATCAGAATTCCAGAATCAGTTCTTTCATTGAACTTTCTGCACAAGATAATTTGGCATACAACATTGGAGAAATGTCATTGTACATGGCCTGCCACTCGCACACAATTGCCAACATATTATCATTGGGGGAACAATTGAAGTGTCTCACACTGTTGACAAGTTTGCAGTCCAATGTAGATCTGTGCAAATGTATGGCATTCCAAGTATGAAATAATTGTAGGGTCCATTTCTACAAGGAAACAGTGTGGTTTATGTCCATGTAATCATTTTCAATGGAAGCTTTTAAATCATGACATATTTCAGGTAAACAATTCATTATAAATGTAACACAATACGTGTTATATGTATATAACGGTGATTCAGTAACACAGCTGAAAAACACACCATTACATGTATATAATCATAATCATCATGATACATATAATGAAGGTATGAGAAGACAGCAGCCTGTCATGCAGTCTCAGACCAAAATGGAACTCCATACATCATCTCTCATCCTCTTCTTCCTTATCGATCAGCAATTAAAAAAAAAAGTCTCAAATTCTGAGGCCGCTCACACCTGCTCTCATGGTAGCTTCAGTCAATTTCCTGTCCACCATTTTTCATTTTGGTGAGTTGATGTTGAGGTCATCAGTATCAAAAGTTCACAGGGACAAAGACGGTGGTGCCCTCTGGCAGGGCCCTTCAGACACTCACTTCACCATGGTGATAGCCCTGATGTGGCTCTTTGTGGATGGCTGGACCAGAAGCAACATTAATTCTCTCTGTCTGGTGCTCACTCACGCTGGCTCCATGACTAAAAAGTCATTGTCATCAGTGGTGGGCCAGTAGGTGGTGTCCAAAGTACATCAGATCAGAAAAGGCACTAAGGAACACCACTGAAGTGACTCAGCCACTGTTCCAATGTCATCACATTGTTTGTGTGGGTATACATACCTGTCTCAGTGATGTATTGATCGTGGTTGGATTTTTTTTTGTTCAAATGACAAATTTCCTTCCCATCCCACTCCCAAGTAAGTGAACATTTTCTTCTATAAAATGTCAAAGGTAGTCGGTTGAACAATTCCACTCGATGTTCTAATACTATTAGCGGTATATTTTAAAGCAAAATGTTTCCATCAAACACTGACAAAGGATGAAGTCACTGACATATATGCAAGCACACTAATGTGTTCATTTGACCCTTATCGAATAACATGAGGTGTGCGTTCAGATTCCATTCACTTTGACGTATCTTTTATGGAAAGAAAATTACCCCAGAAAAAAATTGAAGGTAAATAAGCCAACACGATGACTGAAGTTACTTTTGAGGAAGAAAGATGGAAGTTTAGGCCCCATAAGGTAACACTACGAGGGTTGATGGTTATCTTCATCTGCATCTTCATCCATGGAGTATCCACAATCATCAGGTTGATTATTCTGACACTTTTGGGAGGATGACAAAAAAAAAAAAAAAAAAAAAAAAAAACTTTCACTGCAGGAGGCTGTTAGCTCTTGCCAGGTCAAGAGTCTCTGATGTCACTACAGCC
>JADBJO010004274.1:190000-202500 GCA_016801955.1 Conus betulinus | reverse complement strand
AAACGAGTGTGGATTGTAAAGCGCTTAGAGCTTGGTATCTAGCCGAGAATAGGAGCTATAGGAGTAAGTATTCATTGTTATAATAATAACAATAATTTCACCATTTTGTCTCTAAAATTGTAGTAGTTGCCATGCTGTAGCATTACCAGGGCAATAGAGTTCTATGGGAACATATATAAGACATCCAGAACATTTTGTTTCCTCTCTCTCTTCCCTGACAACTATGACCACTGAGGCCTTGGACACTTTGGACAAGAAAACATTAAGAAAGGAACAAGAAAGCAGGTCAAGAAAGCAAGAGGGCACACCAAAGATCAATGACCGTCACGAAAATCTACATCACAGGTGTGGAATTGTAACATCAAACCCTAAACCAAGGCTGATTCATACTATCTGCTGACCAGTTGGATGGTCAGATATCTTCAGGCTGCTATGAACAGTCTACATTGCCACTACCTTCACTTCTTCACAAACTCCCACACCCAGCAGTAGCCTTTTGTGTTCTGGGATCGCCGTTAGTGCAACCATCAACTCATATTTCTTTCTGTTTATCATAGTTGTTCGCTGTGGGCTAAAGCGGCAGTGTCTGCATCTGCAAGTTAAATGGACACCACTACACACGTAAGCTGGGTCTGTTTAAACAGTACAGCCTGGGTATGAGAGTTGTGAAGGACTGCAGTACTAGAACTACGGCAGGTAAATGTGTGTGCAGCTGTGTTCCAGGGGCCCTGAGGTGACCAGAGTGTGTCTACGACTGAAGGCAGCGCGATTGATCAGTCAGCACGGCACCCACCTTATCTCCTGAAACTCCTCACAGTTGATTGTGCGATCTCGTTTGTATCACCATGTCATGAACTTCAGCTGAATGATCATTGATTCCATCGGCACTCTCGACGATGCAGATGTCTTCAAGCGTTCATTATCATCCTAGTATGGTGACCTGAAGCTGAAGCAGTGCTGATTCAATTGGTGCTCTTCACAGTAGGAATGGTTCTTAGTAATGCCCAACCTGAAGTAGTGCTGATTCAGTTGGTGCTCTTCACAGCGAAAAAGTTCTTAGTAATGCCCAGCCTAGTGCTGAAGCTGAAACAGTGCTGATTCAATGGTGCTCTTCACTGATGGAATGGTTCTTAGTAATGCTCAACCTGAAGTAGTGCTGATTCAATGGTGCTCTTCACAGTGGAATGGGTCTTAGAAATGCCCAGCCTTGTAGTGCTGAAGGTGAAGTAGAATGGATTCAGTTGGTGCTCTTCACAGTGGAATGGTTCTTAGTAATGCCCAGCCTGAAGTAGTCCTGATTCAATGGTGCATTCACAGTGGAATTGTTTCTTAGTAATGCCCAGCCTTGTGAAGGTGAAGTAGTGCTGATCCAGTTGGTGCTCTTCACAGTGGAATGGTCTCAATAATGCCCAGCCTTGTGAAGGTGAAGTAGTGCTGATCCAGTTGGTGCTCTTCACAGTGGAATGGGTGCTCTCTTAGGAATGCCCAGCCTTGTGAAGGTGGTGCAGTCAGGGTCTACAGGTCAAGGCCACTTCAATCTGCCTCTGGGAGAATAATCCTGGAAAGCATGTTACCAGGTGATACTGCCCAGACCTGGCCTGCTTCCTGTACGCGATAATTGCAACTGGACTCACCATCCTGCTGGCATAGTGCCTGACTCTTTTGTCTGTCCTGAATGCCAGGACTTGTCGTCCTTTGTCTGTCAGGAATGCCGGACTGTGTCTTTTGTTTGTCATGCATGCCAGGATTTGTCACTCTTGATAAATTTTGCTATCAAAATTTGCTTAGCTAGCTCTGACATCAGCATGAAAAGATGACTATCCTAGGTAACTATATGACTCAACAAGTTACCATACATTTCACAAAGCACACGACATGAAACTCTAGCCATCCCCAGTCCTTCCCCCTTCCTCCAGCTAAAAACGCCTCCCCTACTGTCTTTACGTCTGCACCCCCCCCCCCCCCCCCCCCCAAAAACAGAAACGGAAAAAAACAATGAACGTGCACGACAGATTCCTTCAAAGACAAGTGACGGCATTTTACTCACTGATTTCTCTTCACACTCTCAGGCAGACAGTAAGCAGCGGAGTAAGAGGGGCACCAGAAAGCTGGGGAGGGGGGGGGGGGGGGGGGGGGAGGCAGAGCAGAGGAGGAGGAGGGGGATGCCGCTGGGCAGTGACAACCTGACAGTCTCTATTGCTCTACTGTCTGACACGCAAACTCCCTTCTTCCAACAATTGATGCTGGAGAAACGGCAATGAAAAACTAGAAGGTGATAAATGAAGATCAAATAATGAATGATGCAGAGAGAGAGAGAGAGAGAGAGAGAGAGAGAGAGAGAGAGAGAGAGAGAGAGAGAGAGATTTTTTTCCTCCTTGACTGAGAATCTGTACAGTACAAAACTCTCATCAAATGATTTAAGGATTTTTTAGCAAATGTCAAATGTTTATTCTCCTATACTCAACATTTTGATTGAGTAGTAGTTTCATTTTGTCCCTTTGATTTACCTTCTTACGAATTAAAAAAAATATGTATATCTGTTAGGAAACATATGTAAAAGTGAAAAGTTCTAGGTTATGTTAAGTGTTCCAAGTGCCGTGGAAGCATTGTTGAGAAGATATGCCAAGCAACATGGCTTTTGTGAATAATAATGACTCAGGAGTTTCCAAAACGTGCTTGTTGATCGAGGAAAGAGGAGTTTATCATCGTAGAGTGCAGCAAGAGTGGTTGTAGATAGCGGCTGCAGACACAAGTACTGAAATGGGACTCAGCTGGGTACACTGTCGAGGCATCTCTTCCATAACATGTTGTTATTATTTATACCAGCATTGATTCCGATTCAGTTCAGACTGGAATGTTGGAGTGTGCTTGATAGTGATCCTTGATGATAAAAAGAATACAGAGAAAATGTTAATCTAAACACATACAAGAATGTATAGTTTGGGGTTGCACTTTGTGTGTGTGTGTGTGTGTGTGTGTGTGTGTGTGTGTGTGTGTGTGTGTGTGTGTGTGTGTGTGTGTGTGTGTGTGTGTGTGTGTGTGTGTGTGTGTGTGTGTGTTAATATATATCACACACACACACACACACACACACACACACACACACACACACACACACACAGGGAGGGGGGGGGGGGAGAAAGGAAGGAAGGAAGGAAGGAAGGAAGGAAGGAAGGAAGGAAGGAAGGAAGAAGGGGGGGAAGGCAGGAAAGAAAACAATTGCTGATCAGGATTTTTAACCCCATTCAAAATCACCAAGAGTGACTGGCAGAAACTCCCCTCCTCTCCTGATGGCCTTCAACCCCACTCTCCTGGGAACCTGATATAATTAACACATATCACAAAACCGGACCCTCATCAATCACTGAAGTTTAATGTGGGCTCAGACAAGCCACCAACAGCCCTCAAACCTTCCCCCTTCTCTTTCCAGGAGACCCGACGGTGCCATGACCATACCAGCGGGACCATCGCCTTCCAGCCATCAGGCAGCTGTTAGCAGAACCAGCAGCCGGCCTTAATCTCATCTGCAGACGAGATGTGGGCTGTACACCTCTCTTCCAACGACCTCAGGGGACAGGCTGCAATTATTGCGCCATCAAACTCAGTGTAAACTGGACCAAGCCCTCCCACAGTCAGTTAACGAACTGCAGACGCGCTGCGGCAGTTTCTTCGCCTTTCTTGTTGCACTGGCACGCCATGACATTTCTGACTTTCCCAAAGTGGGAGCAGATTCTGAGATGTTCTTATCATCCCTCAAAATGCACTGCTATTACGATGCTGTCAGTTTTCTAGGGCATCAACATTTTCGTTTTTGTGTCTACAAAGAGGTCTCCATGAACTAATTGATGTCTTAAAGTCTTTTTGGATCAGACGTTGTTAAATCATTGACCATCAGTGACGTAATCAGATTGTGTCCAGTTATGGTCAATAATTCCTATGTTGTTCAGCCACAAATTTCTCTTGGAAATTTTTTAAGAGATCCCAGTCTCATTTCCCTTCCTCCACGAGATACGACACTTTCTTCTGATGGTAGTATACACAATTTCAACTAATTGATATTTGATCGTGTTACTGCTGATCAGCTTTCCTTTGTTAATTTCATGTTGAAAAAAAAAGTTGTTGACCGATTCATTCATAAATTGCTGAAAACCTTTTTAGCATCTCTGCCTCTGGGTGCCCTCATTTTGCAAAACGTGTATTACAAATCCTTGTTTTGTACAGAATAGCTTTTTACATAATCCAGACTTTCTAAAATTGACATTATTTTAGTGTCAACACCTTACTCTGGAACCAAACGCTCTGGGCTTTTAGTGTTGATACAAAGTGGTAGTTGTATTACTGCTGTTGTCATCATTTTTTTTCTTAACTACATATTCAGTCATTTATGAGATATATACCCGCGTTGATGTGATCAGGATGTTTTCACGGAACAAATGGCATCGCAGCGTGGTATGCGAACAGTATTTTCTATCGTCCTTTTTCTTTTCTGCCTTCTCTCACACTCCTCACCGTTGCAGATGTTATGCCTAACAGTCTACACATAATTTGTGTATATACCGGACTAATTTTGGTTTCTTTTCCTCAGAGGGCAGGCAAGATATAACATCACTTTCATTCTGCGCTTCTTTGCATCTGTTCACATTTGAGCTGATGTCGCCCATTCTGTCCGACAACTTGATCTCCCTCTGCTATTTGTCTTTCAGACTAACAACAAAGGCTGGCAGCGAAAGGTCTTTCTCTTCCAAGCCCCAGCTCTATCGAATAAATAATCTCTGTTTCAGACTCTACGTTTCTCTCACCAAACACGACAAGGCTGAACACACTTGCACGTAAGTATGCTTTTGTACACACACACACACACACACACACACACACACACACACACACACACACAACACACACACACACACCACACACACACACACACACGCACATACACCTCACACACACACACACACACACACACACACACACACACATCACACACACACATCTATCTATCACACGATCACGCACGCACTATCACGCTATCTATCTATATCTATCTATATATCTATCTATATATATATATATAATATGTGTATGTATGTATATGTGTGTGTGTGCGTGCGTGCGTGTGTGTGTGTGTGTGTGTGTGTGTGTGTGTGTGTGTGTGTGTGTGTGTGTAATCAAAATGTAAAAAAATATAAAATAATATACACATATACTCAAAAAGAGTAATCATACCGTACTTGTGTATACAAAAAAAGGAAAAAAAAAAAGTAGGTGTAAGTAGGTGTATAGATGTGCGCCAGAAATATTGGACACAGTTATCATGTTATTATTATGACAGGGCGCACGGGTCGACTCATTTGTAAAGAAAATCCTTTAGTCTTAACGGCAGGGAAAGTGAATGCCACGAGAATTACCTCAGACGATCGGTAATAATGAGGAAAGTGTTGCTGACTGAAGACTCTGGACAATGACAGACGACTTGTGTAGGTGGAAGCGTCAAGAGATCTTCACAGAGGTTGACTGGTAACAGTCTCAACAGATTCTTCACAGAGGCTGATTGCTAACAGTCTGCAGATTCTTCACAGAGGTTGATTGGTAACACTCTCCAGATTCTTCACAGAGGTTGATTGGTAAGTCTCCAGATAAATTCTGCCCAGCTACCGAGTGCTTAAGAGAGTGCTATGCCAAAAACCTCGACAGACCAAACATCTCTCAAAGAGTCTATGCCAAAAAAGCACCGACAGAAGAGCTACGCCCGGAAACTTTTCACATAGCAGATGTACACAACACCATCTTTCTTTGTGTAAACGTTCAAGATCAAAAGTTGACACCAGTCTTGATAAAAGTTAAACTTGTATTTGTAGAGTTCTTCTGAGATTATCTTTTGCATACCTAAACTCGTGGTACTGTTCGTGAAATCGGAACTTCTTCGATCTTCTTCTTCTTCTTCTTCTTCTTTCTTCTTCTTCTTCTTCTTCTTCTTCTTCTAATGAATTTTGCATATTTTGTTCTGACTGCCATTTTCAATATACGTGATAGTTAAATCTGTTGAGGTAGCGTGGAGCTAGGTGCGTGATAGTTATTAAATCTGTTGAGGTCTCGTGGAGCTAGGTGCGTGACAGTTAAATCTGTTCTTCGGAGGTAGAGTGAAACTAGGGGCGTGATAGTTAAATCTGTTGAGGTAGAGTTTCTGAAAACTAGGGGCGTGATAGTTAAATCTGCTTGAGATAGCATGAAACTAGGGGCGTGATAGTTAAATCTGTTGAGGTAGAGTGAAACTAGGGGCGTGATAGTTAAATCTGTTGAGGTAGAGTGAAACTAGGGGCGTGATAGTTAAATCTGTTGAGGTAGCGTGAAACTAGGGGCGTGATAGTTAAATCTGTTGAGGTAGCGTGAGTGAAAAATCTAGGGGCCTAGGCACGTGATAGTTAAATCTGTTGAGATTAGCGTGAAACTAGGGGCGTGATAGTTAAATCTGTTGAGGGTAGAGTGAAACTAGGGGCGTGATAGTTAAATCTGTTGAGGTCTCCTCGAGCTAGGTGAGCGGAAGTCCAGCGCAGCAAAATCACTTTGTTTATCATGTTTATCATATACCTAAATCTGTGAGGTAGCGTGAAACTAAATGGCGGATAGTCTAAATCAAACCAGACTAGCGTGAAACTAGGGGCGTGATGTTAAATCTGGGAGAGTCCCTCTTGAAAATTCAGGGGGCCTGATAGTTCAATCTGTTGACCAGGTTTTCGTGAAATTTTTTACGTGATTTAGTTAGGGACTCGGTTTTAGAGTCTCCTCGAGCTAGGTGAGCGGATCGTCCAGCGCAGCAAAAATCACTTTGTTTATGTTTACATCACCTATAGATGCAGTAACACCAACAGAATAAACACGCTATCTTTATCTAAAGTCGAAACACTGTATTTAGACTTAATAATGTCCAATACTTTGCTTGTCTAAGTACCTGATCGTATGTTGAACTGAGACATAATTTCTATTTCTTAACACCACCTAGAAAGCTTCGGATTGTCTTCTTCCTACAGTCTAAAAAAGAAAAAAAAAATAAGGATTTTATTGAACAAAACTTTGGTTTGAAAACGAGATATGCATGACACAAGAATATCCCTTTTTTGTTTGTGTGCGTGATATCTCTCCCCATCCCTCGGTTCCACCGTCTGTTTTGATTGCTTCTCCCTGTTCTGTCAGCAGAACGATATAGGGCCGTTTTCACCTTGACGGTATACATTTCTTCTTGGTGGTGCGCGTTAGCGAAACTGAAAGATCGTGCTTTTCGTTTAATCCGTATTAGTAACTTTGCTATACACATGTCAATCTGGTGGTAGAAACAACTATCGTTTGATTCATTCAATACCCCGCGGCACACCCCCCCCCTGGGAAAGGGCTTTTTTTTTTAATGACTTCTGTGCCACTTAGGTGCACCCGCGACCTCCCGCCATTCGATTAAATCTCAGGCTGCAGATTTCCGACGCATCCAGGCACCGACAATCCACACTTATGATATCAAGGGCCAGACTTATTTCAGGCGATTCCAACAGTGATTAGACTACCAGGTCCCACCTGCTGCTGAGGCAACCTGGTTGTGTTCCAGCCGCCCCCCTTCTGCACCTGCACTGTCCGGTTCCGTATTGCTGATGTAACATGGTTGCCCCGTCCCAGCGTGCTGCTGGTTGATTTCCCTGGCTGTGTCCAGTTACGCGCATTGAGTCATTTAATTTGTGCTCACCGTTTCAGTGCTGCTTTCGATGTCACCTGGCGTGTGGTTCAGGCTGAGTCACTGGTTAGTGCTCCAGTGCGAGTCACCTGGCTGTGTTGTCAGTTTGCCCCCGCCACCCGTCACCACCCCTGGTTTTCCCTGAGTGTTCAGTGCTGATCCCCTTCACACCTCTGGACCCTGCTGTTTTTTTCAGTGCTGAGCTTCACCATGGCGGTGTTGTCATGTGTGAATGTCACCGGCGTGTCCAGTTGCGTGGTCAGTAACCCTGGCATGGATTTTGTTCATGCTGATTAACCCTGGCTTGTTGTTCAGTGCTGCTGAGTAACACTGGTTGTGTTCAGTGCATGAGTCAACCTCTTGTGCTGTGTTCAGTGCTGAGTCACCCTGGCTGTGTTCAGTGCTGCTGAAGTCACCCTGTTTGTGGTTCAGTGCTGATAGCCCGCTGTGTTCTGTGCTGCGTCACCCTGGCTGTGTTCAGATGATGCATAGTCCCCCTGGATACAGTGCAGCGAGCCACTTGAATGTGGTCAGTGGTGACCCATGATCCCTACTGAGGACAGTGCGAGTACCCTGCCTGAAGACAGTGATTGCTGTTGGTTGATTCAGGGATGGAGCATTAATTCATGTTACTTCACAGAAACAACAGGAGTCGGAAACACTCAAAGCTGCTATAAAATCGTGCAGCTCAAAGCTGCTGTGGTAAAACGTGCAGCAGCCATGACGCAATGGTAGATTTTTGGAGTAAGCAGCGTTGATCTGCCTGAATACTTTTGAGGCATGTCGAATAACAGAGATTACGATGGGGTCAGTGGGTTTCGTTGGTGTTGACAGGTTCTCTTTGACCTTTGCAGAGATTGGAGGTCTCTTGTAAAATTTGTTTAGTTTCAGTTTAGAAAGATTTTCAACCCCCCCCCTGATGAACATCAGAGAGTCGTGCTCCCCATTCAACATCAATTCTTTTTCCACTGCTAAACATGTTTTTGCTTTTTGAAGTCTTTGGAACATAGATCTCAGTTTCTTTTCTGTGGCACTTTCGTAATGATTCGATGTGTGTAACACAGTAACACCTCTCTCTCTCTCTCTCTCTCTCTCTCGCTCTCTCTCGCTCTCCTCTCTCTCTCTCTCTCTCTCTGTGTAATATATATATATATATCTATATATATATATAGATACTTACACAGAGAGCGACGCAGAGATGTGAGAGAGAGAGAGAGAGAGGGAGAGGAGAGCGAGAGAGAGAGAGAGAGAAGGGAGGGTCAGAAGGATGCTGAAATACCCTGGGTTAACGCAGAAATAGTGTAATAAAAGCAACGGAGATCCAGAGAGAGATAGGCAGAGAATAGAGAGAAGATAAAAGCAGATAGAGAGGAGAGAGAGAGAGAACAGGGACGGAAGGAAGAAGAGGACCTAAATAGCAATTTATGAATGGGATTTACGAAAATATCAGGGGAGGAATGAAAACGGAGAAGAGCGAGGAGATCCCGAGGAGAGAGAGCGACCAGGAGAGAGCCGGAGGAAGAGAGGAGAGAGAAGGGGTCAAATGACTGGGGTCATTATCTCATCAATATAAGTAATGAAAATCCAAATCTGAGCAATCACAGACTATCAATAAGACGAATGAAGATCGCAATCTGATCAATCAAATCTGCCCTCGAGAGCCCCTAAATGATATAATATCTGACATTTTCCACAGCAAACACAAAAATACTGAAATAGAAAAAGATCGCTTACATCAATAAAGAGACAAACTAAATTGTCCGGTTTCATCAAATGAATCTGGCAAAAATAAATGAATAATGAATATAATAAATAACATGAATAACCTACGAGGCAACACAACAAACAAACAAAAATAAAAGAAAAGATGAATAGATGAATAAAGAAATAGAGAAAAGAAATTTAGGTAAAATACCATTGATACATAAATAAACAAGCCAGAAAACGTAAGTAAATGGCTAAATAAATTAATAAATCCATTAAAAAAAAACCGCATGATAAACAAAACTTTACAAATAAAGTAAAAGCCCCTGTCTAATGGGATGAGTTCAATTCCATAGTGTGTTTCCCTAAATAAGACTCATTCGATGGTCAATGGATGGTTCAATACGCCCCGTAAAAAAATAAACTCAGGCCATCCGGTCAGCTCTCAGAACACGGACCACATCAATGACATCGCTGCAGGCCAGCGCCCGGGTTTGAATTGTAACGACTCTTTATCTGCAGAACGGATGACTGGAGAGCTCAATCACTCGTGACGCCACAAAGCCCCAGGTTGAGAGCACGCTCTGCGCCGTTTGTGGTGACAGCCTTTCAACATGATGAATAGGGTGACATCACGGAGAAAGAGAGAGAGAGAGGGAGGAGATAGAGAGAGAGAGAGGAGAGAAGAGAGAGAGGAGAGAGAGAGAGAGAGAGAAGCTTGCTGTTTGGTTTCTCGCTCACTAGAGCAGTAGGAGTCGGTGGCGAAGAACACGATCAGATCGCCAGGAGTGCCAATCTCAAAAGGCGTCCAGCATGAAGAAGTGGCACTTTTCTGCCTATCATAAAGTGTTGGCGTTATGGTGGTGTCAGTGTATAGTAAAGGACTCCTTTCCTTCCCCCTCTCGCCTGCTGTGCGCTTGTTCTCTCCCTTGTCCATTCTGCCCCTTCTCCCACTGTCACCCTTTCCGCCCTCCTGCCCTTTTTCTCTATGCTACACCACCCTTTGTGGAGGTAGAAATTGAAAAAAAAATGTACCATAAGGAGGGAAAACAAATCATGAGGCATGATACATGATACACGCATGTCATATGAATGAATAACCGCCAAAGAATCACATGAAACCTGAGAGTCGTACTTCAGAGTTTCGACATCTGTCTGTCTATCTGTCTGTCTGTATTACTGTCTGTCTGTCTCTCTCTGTCTCTGTCTCTGTCTCTGTCTGTATCTGTCTGTCTGTCTGTCTGTCTGTCTGTCTGTCCTGTCTGTCTCTCTCTCTTGAACAAGTGATGGAGAGACAGAGAAAAAGGGACAGGCAGACAACCAGACCGACAGACGGAGAAAACAAAAATAAAACTACAGTGGTGCCTTAAATAGTTTTAGCAACCATCTTATTTCACACACACACACACACACACACACACACACACACACACACCACACACACACACACCACACACAGAGAGAGACAGAGAGAGAGAGAGAGAAGAGAGAGAGAGAGAGAGAGAGAGAGAGAGAATGACTATGACCCTGTCGCCAGACCTAACGATCCGGCTACCTCTTCAAAGGAGCAAGACCTGAAGACGAAGTGGGCGATCGCCTGCCTGACGTGTTCTGAAGACCTCTTGGGTGCCGCCACCCATGTTCACACATGGCCGTCATTAACATGCCAGCCCATGCTCTTAAGTCTATAATTGTCGAGCTGACACCTACTCTGTAGTGAACTCCCTCCTCTTTCTCTTCTCACTCCCATTCTCTTCTTATGTCAAAGACGTCTGGCAAGAGGAATGGACCTTGCAGACGAATAACAAACTATTTCAAATCTGTCCAAGCCTGAAAGAGCGTGTACCATGTGCCAGAGGCGCCCGTAAAGAAAAAAAAACAGTCCTGTGCCGCTTGCACATAGACCACTCGTTTTATATCCGTTCTTATCTTTTAAAAGGTGAAGAAGCTCCGTGGTACATCCCCTATCATGTTCCACTCACAGTGAAACATATTCTGTTAGATTGTTGGGACCTGCACGATGTGAGACATAAACACTCTACAGCAGATTCCATGAAAACCCTGTTCAGAGATGTCCCACCTGACGTGATCTTTGAGTTTCTCAAAGAGATCCACATTTTTCATCTGATTTACGATGTTACGAAAGAAAGAGTTTTAAAACGAAGTTTCTGGTGCGTTTTTAGAAGATGTATTTTTAAAGAGACGTGTGAAAGTTTAGTTTTTTTTTTGATGACATGTGAGTTGATTTTAACGTGGTGACAGCCCTGATATGGCCCTTTGCGGTCGGCTGGGCTGTAAGCAACATCACCCTACCTTACCTCTCTTCTTGTCCTGGAGGAGCTGTCCAATGAGCAACAACCTTTTGTCTTTGTGTGGTGAGAAAAAGTGTGCTCGTGAAACTGGTCAAAGACTGCTGACTCACCGTCACTACACGTCTGTACTGACACACTGGCTGACTGACCGTCACTACACGTCTGTAATGACACACTGGCTGACTCACCGTCACTACACGTCTGTACTGACACACTGGCTGACTCACCGTCACTACACGTCTGTACTGACACATTGGCTGACTCACACCGTCACTACACGCCTGTACTGACACATTGGCTGACTCACCGTCACTACACGTCTGTACTGACACATTGGCTGACTCACCGTCACTACACGTCTGTACTGACACATTGGCTGACTCACCGTCACTACACGTCTGTAATGACACACTGGCTGACTGACCGTCACTACACGTCTGTACTGACACATTGGCTGACTCACCGTCACTACACGTCTGTACTGACACATTGGCTGACTCACCGTCACTACACGTCTGTACTGACACATGGCTGACTCACCGTCACTACACGTCTGTACTGACACATGGCTGACTCACCGTCACTACACGTCTGTACTGACACATTGGCTGACTCACCGTCACTACACGTCTGTACTGACACATTGGCTGACTCACCGTCACTACACGTCTGTACTGACACACTGGCTGACTGACCGTCACTACACGTCTGTACTGACACACTGGCTGACTGACCGTCACTATATGTCTGTACTGACACACTGGCTG
>JADBJO010004274.1:175000-177500 GCA_016801955.1 Conus betulinus | reverse complement strand
AGGAAAAAAAAACGTCGCATCGTTTCATTTTCTATTTGTTACACATTTCTACAGAAGATAAACTGCAAGGCAGTTCAATAGCATCCAACCTCCTACTAAGAGCACCTGCACGTGTGGCAACTTTGGCTACATCAGGTCTTAAGCCATTATCGTTCTTCTTCTTCTTCTCTTCTTCTTCTTCTTCTTCTTCTTCTTCTTTCTATTTCGTCTTCTTCTTCTTCTTCTTCTTCGTTTGCGTACGCAGGCTGATACTCCTTAGGACACTCCCTATATGGACAGGCAAGTTTTTATCCCATCTACCCAAGAAAGGGAGTGGAATTTTCGTGTGTATGACCGTTTTTCGAGACTCAAAGGTAGGCTTACACCAGCCCTTTTACCCAAAGTCTGATTATCGTTCAACATAGGTCAATACTGTCTGTTCTGGTGGAACTGCCATCTTACTGGATTAGCTTCACTTATTTATGCAGCTTGCAATCATCTGATCAGAATAACTTCCTTGGATCAGGAACAGATAGGCCATGTGGATAATCTCCCTTCCAAAATGATAATTGTTTCTCTTACATTAGTTCAATTGCAAATTCGATTATAGAGGGCATTAATGGGTTCAAGAAGGAACCATGACCACAATGAATTGCATATGAGTAGAGCGCAAGCTGTCAGACGGTACATGATCATCTAAGTGTAGAAATGTGGGGGGAAAAAAAATTCTGGAATATTCACTACGCCAAGCTTTTACTAATGCGCCTTCTGCAACAGCATTCCACAAAAAGCAAACACTTAAAAGTCCTTGTATGACCCTCCACCAGAGAAGACACTATCTTACTGCTGAGTATGAATGAAGAACATTCACAGAGCTAGATGGAGTTAGCATCACGTTTTCGGATAAAGACAACATCATATCCCACACCACCACTTCATTATCTAGTAAACTTCTGATACTGGAGACTTTGGCATATACTCACCACATCCATGAATGTGGAGCTAAAACAGGAGTCATTGTAAAAACTAGATCATGAAAACAAGCCACAGAAATCGAAACTTTTTCTTTTTTTTTGATGTTTTATTGAGAATCAGAACGATAACGATGATGTTATGTCGCTTGTGGCATTAAACTGGAAGAATCTACTGCTGTCTATGCGCAGCGTCAGTCTCGCCAGAGAGAGAGAGAGAGAGAGAGAGAGAGAGAGAGAGAGAGAGAGAGAGGAGAGAGAGAGAGAGAGAGACAGACAGAGACAGACACAGACAGAGAGAGAGAGAGAGAGAGAGAGAGAGAGAGAGAGATCCGATACATGTAGTGCATTCCAAACATGGTAAATGGATGTCATTCAACAATGTGACTAGATCGTTTATAAAGAATTGTACAATTTACAGTTGTTCCTTTTCCACCCCACTTATCTGCTGCTATCAGCAAGAATGAAGAACTGAGATCTGAAAATTGAATTCTTAATTCATCACAAAGATCCCGTCGCCACTACCACGTATCTTATTGACATTTCACAACACGCTTGGACACCCAAGCTGAATTATGTCGTGCTTATCACTGTATCATGGTAGTTGTTACTCTCTAGGTTTCCACACACGCAGGTTCTTCCTTTAAATGGTAAAAGAAAGCGCTAACAAAACCTTTGCCATGAACTGAATGGGTGTCTAAAGCTCTCTGAAACAGACTTGTGAAATCAGTGACCATTGATCAAGGAATGCGACTGTGTCCAGGCATGGCCGGCATTTCCGGTCTCTTTCAGCTACACATTTCTCTTAGAAATTTCACACAGAAATCCCAGTCTCATTTCCCTAGGCCATTAGACCTGTTATTATATATATTTTTTTTTTGATGGTGGTGTGCGCAATTCCAATTTACTTGATGTTTGATTGTATTATTGCCGATCAGCACTCCTTTCTTGATTTCGTGTAAAAAAAAAAAAAAAAAAAAAAAACAAACAAAAACAACCAAAGTTGGTTAATTGATCGATTCATAAACTGCTGAAAATGTTGTAAGCTTCTCTGCCTGTAGGTGCGTTCGTTCTGCAAAACGTGCATTAAAATTCCTTGTTTAGAGTAAAAAAAAAAAAGATCTTTGGGATTCATCCAGTCTCTTTTTGAAAGTGACATGGTTCTAGTGTCAAGGCCGCACTCCGAAACCAAAGGCAGTGGGGTTTTCGTGATTATACTCAGTCCCTCGTGGTAGCACTGCTGTTGTAATTATTTTACCCTCCACCATATTTTTAATCATCTATAAGAAATCCTTTTTGGATGTGATCAGAGTGTTCTTGCAGTACAGTAGGATCACCTGTAAACGTTGTATTCGATCAACTCTATAGTTGTCTTCTCTACCTGTTTCTTTCACATTCCTCATGTCGCAGTTTCTGTGGCTTGCAGATAACTCACCAAACTTTTTTTGTTATCAGAGGCTGGACCTGATAGTTCACGTTTATTCAGCACCTGTTTACATTCAGCAGCTGTTTACATTCACACCTGTTTATGTTCAAGCTGTTTTATCCTG
>JADBJO010004274.1:157500-167500 GCA_016801955.1 Conus betulinus | reverse complement strand
CTTTTGTTACCCCTTTTGGCTGTGTTGCCTTTAGTTTTGTTAGATGAGTCAATTATGTTTTTGAGGTTGGGCATACATGAATATGATAGCTTGACGGTGTTTTTATTGAATATTTTAGATAGTACATGTTCTTTTGGAAATGATGTTATAAGAATTTTAAAGAATTCTTTTCCTACATTAGTCTTTATTCTTCCATCATATGGGGGATTATACCATATGATCTCTTCCTTTTCCTGTTTTTCTTATTACTGTTCATGTTATTATCTGGGTTGTATTGTAGTTTGTAGTTGTAGCCACTTTTTTCAGTGCCTCTTGGTATTCAACTGCTGCACTGTTGAATACTTTTCTCGTTGCATGACAGGTTAGATAGTCTTTTGTTTATGCCATTGGGTATGGTTTTTTAGGATAGAAGTGGATGGTTACTTTTGATGTCTACGTAATGGGTGTATCATTAGGTTTTTTATATGGTTTGTATACATGGTCATTAAGGTCTAATGTTATGTCTAGGTAGTTTACTACTTTCTTGTTGGCTTCTACTGTGATTTTTAAGTTGTGGCTTTGGAAGATTTTGCAAAGTTCTTTTTTCTTATTTTCAATGGTTTTTGGTTTATTGTTTAGCGCGGCGAGGCCATCGTCTCTGTACAAGCCAACCTGTTTACCAAGTGTTTTCTGTATATTGGATAACATGAATAGTCCAACTAGTTCACATGTTTCGGCACCATCATATGAACCCATTGTGACATCAAATGTGGAATTAATTATTGCTGGTTTTTTTTGTCCAAGTATCATTACTGCTGTGGAGTAGAGTTTTTTTTTAGTGTGGAAGATGATTTCCATCTCAGCCTCTGTTATGTTTGTATATTTGTTAGCAAATTTTAAAGCTTTGGTAAGCAATTCCTCATCTATGGATGGATAAAAAACAAATTCAAAATGACAAAAAGGTATTCGTAAAGGCTGATAAGACAAGCAATTTCTATAAAAAAGAACCTAATGAATACTCTCAACTCCTCAACAAAAATATTCAGAAAAACTACAAAAAAAACTGATCAAAACCACATATGACAGCATTTGTAAAAAAGAAAAAGAACTTGTGCACCGTATGGATCTAAATGATAGGATAGAAACAACAGCAATAAAAGAAGCTTTTATAACACTTAAAGATCACAAACCTAATTTCCCCAACAACCCAACATGTAGATTAATAAACCCATCCAAGTCTGAATTAGGCAAAATAAGCAAAAAAATTCTGGAAAAGTCTATAGAGGACATAAAATCAAACACTGAATACAACCTTGGGAAAATAGCTACGAAGTTATCCAATGGTTCAAGGAAATTAACAAACAGAAAAACACAGTGTTCATCACTTTTGACATAGTGGATTTTTATCCATCCATAGATGAGGAATTGCTTACCAAAGCTTTAAAATTTGCTAACAAATATACAAACATAACAGAGGCTGAGATGGAAATCATCTTCCACACTAAAAAAACTCTACTCCACAGCAGTAATGATACTTGGACAAAAAAAACCAGCAATAATTCCACATTTGATGTCACAATGGGTTCATATGATGGTGCCGAAACATGTGAACTAGTTGGACTATTCATGTTATCCAATATACAGAAAACACTTGGTAAACAGGTTGGCTTGTACAGAGACGATGCCTCGCCGCGCTAAACAATAAACCAAAAACCATTGAAAAAAAGAAAAAAGAACTTTGCAAAATCTTCCAAAGCCACAACTTAAAAATCACACAGTAGAAGCCAACAAGAAGGTAGTAAACTACCTAGACATAACATTAGACCTTAATGACCATGTATACAAACCCATATAAAAAACCTAATGATACACCCATCTACGTAGACATCAAAAGTAACCATCCACCTTCTATCCTAAAAACCATACCCAATGGCATAAACAAAAGACTATCTAACCTGTCATGCAACGAGAAAGTATTCAACAGTGCAGCAGTTGAATACCCAAGAGGCACTGAAAAAAAGTGGCTACAACTACAAACTACAATACAACCCAGATAATAACATGAACAGTAATAAGAAAAACAGGAAAAGGAAGATCATATGGTATAATCCCCCATATGATGGAAGAATAAAGACTAATGTAGGAAAAGAATTCTTTAAAATTCTTATAACATCATTTCCAAAAGAACATGTACTATCTAAAATATTCAATAAAACACCGTCAAGCTATCATATTCATGTATGCCCAACCTCAAAAACATAATTGACTCATCTAACAAAACTAAAGGCAACACAGCCAAAAAGGGTAACAAAAGGACATCTTGTAACTGCACAAAAAAAGATCAATGCCCCCTGAATAATAAATGCCTTTACAATAATATATTGTATACCAAGCCACAGTAACAACTGATAGTGACAAAGAAACATACATAGGGATTACTGCAAACCATTTCAAAAACTAGATATGCAAACCATAAAACAGTCCTTCAAAAATGAAAAATATAAAAACCAAACAGAACTAAGCAAACACATTTGGAAACTTAAAGATATAAAAAATAGACTATAATATATCATGGAAAATTATAAAAAGAGCAGCACCATACAACAATATCTCTAAAAAATGCAACCTATGTTCTACAGAAAAGTGGCTGATATTATGCAAACCTCATCTAGCAACTCTGAATTCAAAAGTTGAGATCATAAACAATTGCAGGCACAAATGGAAATTCTTGTCAACACACACCATTCCTTAACACACCCTCCCTGAACGCACCCCCCAAAAAATCAAAATTGTAAAAAGATACAGGCCGCGTGAAACACATGCAGAACTCACGCTTACACACACACACAATATATATAACACCCCGTAGCGTGCCCAAAATGAACACCCTGAAGAGAGCAGAGAGCTGGAAACAAGTTTGTTGGTGTTTTTTTAATCTCTTTTTTAATCACATTTTTAAACTTATGTCGCTCCCTTCCACCTGACGTCTTTCCTCCGCACACAACTGCATCCACTCCATACACATAAGGCGCAAACAAAGGTCAATTTTGATTCATCCCCTCCTTTAATCTTTTAAAATCCCATGGGGGTTCCCTTTACTCTGGCATCCATCAAAGCTTATATATTTACATTATCTGTCTTTCAGCTGGTGCAACCAATCAAGTACGCTTCTTCTGCGCACAATACTGATTTTGCAGGTTTACTCACTGCAAGTGTCCGCACACACTCTCTGTGGTGTCCGGAACTGGCTTCCTCTGTGCGGGGATCCCATACACATCATAGTGCCCGATCTCCAGTCCAGTCTCCTCTACCGCACGGGGAGTCGGGCCCAGGCTTGAGCACCGGTCATTCAACTACAATTCACATACTTCTGTATGTGTTAGGCCTCTGCCTTTATCATTGGGCACAGTCCGCCTCTTCTTCCATCTAAATCATCTGTTCCATTCTCAGAGTGCGCACCGATACAGGCCAACGCCTGTTTATATTCAAATCGCGTGAACAGTGTTAAAAATTTCACTCAAACCCTGGGCCACGCTCAGTCAGTACTCTCCCTTGTATCACACGACTAACCTATAGTGTAACGCACGAATCAATAATCTTTTTCTTAATCTGTACTGTCTCATGTAATCGCGTAGCATACGTAATATCGCTCCGCATTACATGACACCCCCCTTCCCGGGGTAAGATTTTTCCACCGGAGAAATCTTGCAAAAGGATACCCCACAGAGGAACCCCAAAACCAGAAGTACTATATATACATATCAAATGCACAAAGTATATTCATCAAAGGAATCAACACTTTTTATCCATGGATCAGCTCAATATCTCCAAAATACATAATCCACATCTTAAGCACAACACTTGCATGATCCATACACTTCCTGTCAAACCCAACAGAATATGCAAGATGAAACCATTAAGAATTGCACTATATGCACAGATGAAACAGTAAGCACCCACACAAAGATATCAAAATATGCAGTGATCTTTCAAAGACAACCTCAAGAAATCCATCGTGTATCAATAGCATGAGACACACGTTAAAATCACCAATCATGGTTCAAAATTATCTACATGACCATGAACATGCACAGCAGCCAATCTGCAATGGTCATTTACAATGACACTACACCAAATCATTTTCACCCATGAACGCAAGTGAGAGAAGTACAGACATTTTTACCACAAAAGATACAGCAATAATGTATATACACAATTCTTAGACTTGTATCTTGTGTAGACCATACTCACTCAAACTTGTAGCTAACTGTAGCTTACAAGACAGGAATGAATAAGCAATGATCAATCACAAATACAAAATACAGCATCAGCAGACCATAAAACACATGGTATAGCACTACTCCCTGGACAACAAATCTGCGAAAATATTAGATGTCCCAGAGATAGGCTCAACAGTGAAACAGTACTCTTGAATGCTTAATGCCCATCTTAACAGGCGATTGTTTTTTGATTTTGACGCTTTCAAAAATGTCAACGGTCTGTGGTCAGTTTGCAAAACAAAAGGTCTCCCTGATAAAAACCTAGCAAACTTGTCCAGTCCCCAGACCAAAGCAAGACACTCCCTTTCAATAGTCGAGTATCTCTCTTGCACCACAGAAAACTTTTTGCTAGCGTATTGCACTGGATGTAAAGTCCTGACTTTTCCTGTAGCAAACATGCAGCACCCATGCCCTTACTGCTAGCATCTGTACGTAAGACAAAATCTTCATCCAAGTTAGGAAGAAGTAACACAGGAAATGAATTGAGTACAGCTTGAACCTTCTCCAAACTTTTCTGACACTCATCAGACCACTCAATCTGACGCTTCTTATCTCCCTCAGTTCAGTCAAAGGTGCAGTAAGACTAGCAAAATGAGGAACATATCTGCGATAGTAGGACAAAAGACCCAACAAAGAGCGAACATGCTTCTTCGTAGTTGGCTTACCCACAGACAAAATCTTTTGCACTTTCTTGACTTCCGGACGAACATGACCAATGGAAATCATATGTCCCCAAAACTCCAACTCCTGAAAACCAGCCAGCACTTTTGACGGACGAGCTGTCAACCCAAACAACCTGAGACGGGTCAAAAAGCATGCGTAAGTAGTCCAACAACTGCTGCCAAAGACGAGCTGCAAGAAGAATGTCATCAAAAAAACTTACAGCTGAAAACTGATACAACTGCAGCTTCCGCATCATTCTTGCGAATGTAGCTGGTGCGTTCTGCAACCCGAAAGGCATTCTTGTCCACTGAAACAACCCAAAAGGAGTTTGAAACGCAGTCTTTTCCTTATCCTGAGGCAACATAGGTATCTGCCAGTATCCCTTCGCAAGGTCTACTTTGACAAAATACCGACCTTCAGAAAAACGACAGAAAATATCCTCAACATCTGGAATCGGTTCAGAGTCGAACACAGTGACCTTATTGAGAGCCCGATAATCGATACAGAATCGAACTGAGCCATCAGGCTTACCCACCAGAACGACTGGAGAACTGTACGGTGATACAGACGGTTCAATCACTCCAAGATCCAACATAACCTGAACCTCTCTCTGAATGATCTCCCTCTTTGCAAAAGGCAAAGGAAAGACAGAGAGAGAAGGAGAGGGAGCAGCATGAGAAAGATTTAAAGCCATGGAGTTAGAGTTAGAAAGTAAGAAGCTTCAGCTTGAAATGGAGAAATTAAAAGCTTTTGGTGTAACAGACAATGTGTGTGTGTGTGTGTGTGTGTGTGTGTGTGTGTGTGTGTGTGTTCAAATTGATGTGACGCTTTCATCATTGTACTCTGATCTCAAAAGGCTGTGTACTGGCGAAAATTCATGAAACATACATTCAAGTTGAAAACATGTAAAGACTGTTCTCTTTCATTCTTGTACTTTACTGTCTCCTTTGCTTACTACAGTTCTTTTACAAGAGGCATAGCCCAGGACACCAAGAAAGCATCTATCTATCTGTCTGTCTTGTATATAATCTCTCTCTCTCTCTCTCTCTCTCTCTCTCCTCTCTCTCTCTCTCTCTCTCTCTATCTATATATATATATATATATATATATATATATATATATATAGGGGTTGAGCACTTAAAAAAAAAATATTAGGCGTTTTAGTACTATTCTTGAGATATATATATATATATATATATATATATATATATATATATATATATATATATATATATATATATATATAGTAGTCTTGTTGCTGGTGAATCGTTTCTCAGATTTAAAAATTCCCCCATTTTCTTCATATTCATTTTTTTTAAATTCTAATCTTTGCCAAGTCGTTACTATAATAACTGAAGAATTGTTAGCCTGCACTTGTTTTCCCCCACTATTTAATTGTTCAGCATTATATTATTTGGTCAATCAGTGGGAGACTGCATCTCTTAGGAGATCCAAGTAAACGTTTTTAGCCACTCACAATGCTTGGGTTATTGAACAGCAGAGCTGACCACTCAGACTGTTCCATATCTTTTGATCTCCCTTGCATCCTCAAGTATAGGCTCAAAGATTGCCCCCTACATTTTTTATACTGTTCGCATAATGCTTTTAGTTTTTCAGCCACTTTTTTTCTCTCCACACTTTCGTTTTGTTCCATTTACTACCCTTCGCTGCGCTGCTTTGTGGGTGCTGTTGGATTCTTTTTTGAGCCCTTGGTGGTGAAAACACCAAAGAATTATGGACTGTGGCGTGTCTCTATTTGACACCAGGAGCGTAGACGCAGTCAGTCGTGGCTCCCTGATGAGTCCGATCCAGCGGACGAAAGGCTTAGAAGCAGGCAATACAATGAATCAGTTTGGAAGGGGAGTACGTTGATTCGCTCGGACAGCTAGTGAGGGGTTTTCGCATGTTTATAATGCGTTCCCCCATTGTCTTCATCTTCATTTTTTTTTTAAATTTCAAATCTTTCTCAAGTTATTACTATAATGATTGAAGAAGTGTTAACCTACAATTGTTTTCTCCCACTACATAATTATTCAGCATTATATATATATATATATATATATCTCGGCACTTGTGTCTTATGAGGTTATCTTTTTTATATTTTCTACTTTTCACAAGAAAATGTAGCTTGTTTTGCTCTTTCATGATTTTCGTTTGCTTCTTAGGTGGCACCTTTGGTTAGTTTTTGAAAACTCAACAAACATACTAAGGTATTGCACACCAGCCTTTTTCTGGTATAGCATTCTTCTTAAAACCGGAAAGGCAGAGGAGTCAAATTACCACTTTCCGCAGTCACTGAGGAGAAACAATCGGGTTTTGAAATATCGGTATCTGACCAGGAGTTATATGTTTAGTGAACTTCCTCCCCATTGGAGATGGTCTTCCGCTTTGGAGACTATAAGCTTGCTGAAGGTTCATTTTGAGAAGCATTTTATTATTCCCCATTCACCCACTCAAGCACATACTGTCAGTTAGGCAGAATCATCCACCACTGCAGATATGAAGGGCTTATCAACCCCCCTATTTCTACAATCTGAGACATAAGAGCAAGCTTTGTTTTATATATATATATATATGTGTGTGTGTGCGCGCGTGTGCAACAGAAGGTGGGAGAGAATGAGGAAGATGATAAAAACTGAAAAAAAAAAATCTTGATGTTCATAGACAATAAATAAGCAGCGACATATTCTTTTACATCCATTCTTCCCGCTGAGTAGGTCTAAAATGAAAATATCACATAAAATGACATGGTTCACGCAGAGATAATGTAATGAGAATGGACAGAGAAAAAAAAGAGAGGAGTGTGGGGGGCGTGGTCCATGTCTGTTAATAAGAGCGACGAAAGCTATTCTAATCAATCAAGTCTGCCCTCACACATACCCCCAAAGGACGAATATTTTCTACTGCAACACTAAAAGCCTATTACAAAATCTAGAAACAAATCGTTAATATCAGAAAGACACAGATGAAATTCTCCAGATTCAACTACACAAAAAAAATGGGGGAGAAAGTTAAGGGAACAAAAAACACATGTCTGAAGGGATGAGTTCAGTGCCAGAGTGCCCCAAGATGATCCCGTATAGGTGTTGACACACGTCAAAAACGTCAACATCTGTTCCTCAGTCAACTGGGTCGCCATGGCACAAGGCTTTAGGACTGTCAGGAACTGTCTGCAGAATGGAATATTGCACAGTTCAGTCATGGCACCAGGCTTTAGAACTGACAGGAACTGTCTGCAGAATGGAATCTTGGACAGTTTAGTCATGGCACCAGGCTTCAGAACTGCCACAGTTCAGTCATGGCACCAGGCTTCAGAACCGCCAGGAACTGTCTGCAGAATGAAATATAGGACAGTTCAGTCACTAGCGACATGACAATGCCGAAATTTGAGAGCATGCTCTTCACCACTGTAACAGCCTTGTCAACAATGAATAGATCGACAGTCATGGAGAGAAAGAGAAGGTTGCTAGGTTCACTCATCTCTGATCAGATGTCACGAGCACACAAATCTTTCAGGCACCCAACATAAAGAAGTGGCACTTTCGCTGCCCGTTATAATGTAATGGTTTTTTTTTTTTTTCCGACGGTGTCAGTGTGGTATTAGATACGCACCCCCCCCCCCCCCCCCTCCCACGCCTCCCATCCCTCGCCGTCTACTCTGCCTTGCAGCCCCACCCTCACTCTCTCCTCTCTCCTGATTGGTTTTCTCTGTATGACACACCACCCTTTGTGGGAGTGGGTGTTAAAATCAATGTGAAAACAAGGAGGTAGTGCATATCATGATACATGATACACACATGTCATTATGAAGAAATGAAGGTGAAACGCATCACATGAAACCATAGAGATGGTCTATAGAGGTTTTACAGTTGTCTCTCTGTCCGTCTGTTTATCTCTCTCTCTCTCTCTCTCTCTCTCTCTCCCTCTCTCTCTCTCCCTCTCCCCCCTCTCTCTCTCTTTCTCGCTCTCTGTCTCTCTCTAACGGAAAAAGAGTGGAAAGACTGAAAAGACAGATGGTAGACAGACAGACAGATAAAACAGAACGAAAACAGCAGTAGCGCCTTGGCTCTAACAACATTCCTCTTGGCCTTTCCAGAGAGAGAGAGAGACAGAGACAGAGACAGTGAGAGAGAGAGAGAGACAGAGAGAGAAGGATGGATGGACAGACAGAGAGAGGAAGAGAGCGAAAGAGATAGATGGATGGATGGATGGACACACAGAGAGAGAGAGAGAGAGAGAGAGAGAGAGAGAGAGAGAGAGAGAGAGAGAGGTGGATGGACAAAGAGAGGGAGATATATGGATACGGTTGATTTAATCATTATCGGCCATGGCCCCTTATGATGAGGTGGATTACACATTTGACAAAAATGATATTGTAAAGCAGAGAGAGAGAGAGAGAGAGAGAGAGAGAGAGAGAGAGAGAGACTATGACCCTATACCTTAAATACAGGCCACCTCTTCAAAGGAGCGAGGCCTGAAGACGAAGTGGGCGATCGCCTGTCTGCCTGTACCCTGAAGGCCTGTTGAGTGCTGCCACCCATGCTCACACATGGCCCTCATCAACATGCCACCCCCTACACTTCAGTCCATAATTGTACTATCACCTATTCTCCATTTTCTGCGTCCGTCCTCCCATACCCCCCCCCCCCTCCTCACTCCTGTCCTCCTCTTTTCCCCAGTTTTTAATGTACCTTGAGCATCAGTCTTATCTATTCGTGTGGCTGTCATACTTATCAGTGCGGGGGTTAACGTGAATGGTAGTGTGCTCTTGAAACCTGTTCAACAACAATACTGACTCGCCGTCCATACAAACTGAACTGATACACTGGCTAGGTCAGTTTTGCATGAACGTTAATTTGGGTTAGTCCGTTTCTTCAGCTGTTGTTGCTATCTGTATCTTTCAGGCGCAGGTGTATAAGCATGCGTGGGTTGGCACCAAAGCATGTTTGGGATCTGACCTTCCGACAGTGAAAAGAAAACGTCGCCATGTCCTGGCTTCAAACAGCCCAGTTTTACGTGGTTCAGACTGCTTCCTCTGTCTGCACCATGAAACAGCCTGTCTACAGCCCCCACCCCCC
>JADBJO010004274.1:147500-155000 GCA_016801955.1 Conus betulinus | reverse complement strand
CCCACTGCATGGCACGCTCTGCCCACTGTATGGCACACTCTGCCCACTGCATGGCACGCTCTGCCCACTGCATGGCACCTCTGCCCACTGTATGACAGCATTTGAATAATGAAGCGAAGAGAGCGGATATCATGGACAGAAATATGATGCTAGAGCGCTGAATTGATGATCAGATGTGTCTAGAGCATTGAATTCGTAATCAGATGTTACGAGTTCTGATGGCGTACAACGAGGGGGAGGGGGGGGGGGTGTTCTACTTTCGTTGCGCATCTGAATGTGTTGTTCTTGTGATGTTAGTGCCATGGTCCATTCACCAATCCCCATTTGCCTTGTTATTCCTGTCTCCCTTATTGTCTTTAGCAGATGTGGGTTAAAGACAAAATGAAACTTAAGGAAAGAAAGCATGCGCACCATTCGGTGAAATTGTACGAAAGGCAATAAGTGAATCTACAAAATTATAATTCAGAACTCCCGTATCACTCTGTTTGTTTGTCTGTCTGTCTGTATCTTTCTGAAGAGTAGTGACTCAGAGAAGGAGAATGAGAGAGAGAGAGAGAGAGAGAGAGAGAGAGAGAGAGAGAGTGATGTGATGGACGGACAGACACACATATAACAGAAAAAAAAAAGACTATTATGCTGTTAGCTGTCCTAATTATCTGATAAGCCTTTCCAGAAAGACAGACAGACAGACAGACAGACAGACAGACAGACAGACAGACAGAGACAGAGAGAGGCAGAGACGGAGACAAGGAGAGAGACACAGAGAGAGACAGAGACAGAGATAGATAGAAAGAGAGACAGACATGCGAGAGAGACACTTTGACACTTTGATATTTTATTGTCATTACCAAACAGGTCTTTTGACAAAGGGGGAGGGGGTAACAGAACAATAACGAGAGAGAGAGAGAGAGAGAGAGAGAGAGAGAGAGAGAGAGAGACAGACAGACAGAGACACAGAGAGAGAGAGAAACTGATAGACAGACAGGCTGAGAGACAGACTGAGAGACAGACAGACAGACTGACGGACAAAAGGAAAGATAGAAAAGAAAGTCACACACATAAACAGACAGACCGACAGACACGGACAGAGAGCGTGACCCCATTAACAGACCTAACAACCCCATCGACTTTCTCAAAGCAGCGAGGCTTTGTGACGAAGTGGACGATCGCCTGCCCCAACGTGTTATGAAGGCCACGTGTGGACCGTGGCCACTGACCACATGATCCTCATGAACATGCCATTCCTTGCTCTTAGTCCAAGACGACTGATGAGTTGACGACGCCTGCCCTTCAATTCTCCTGTCCCCTGACTTCAGTCCTCTCCCTCGCTACTCCCTCCCTCTCTCCACTCCAAACCTATTCGTTCTTCCCCATGAGTGATGTTTCCTGATCATCTGTATTATTTATTTGCGTGTTGCGTGTGCTTTGTGCTTTTTCCACGTTAGTGCCTGTCGCGCCTTTAGTGCAAGGGTCAACAGGAGAAATGGCGTGCACGTGAGACGCATTGAACAACGGTACTGGCACACCATCAGTATCGGCTGTACCATCCCACGTCCATCAGAAAACTAAGCTGATTCTGCGATATGTATGCATCAGCTGAACAGGACGGACATGTTTCTACACTAGTGTTGGATGTGTTTGTAGAGTGGAATCGGGATTGCAGAGTGGCAAACCCTCATAGTTCTGAAAGATGGCAGCTCTAGAACTGGGGTGAAATCTCGCGTCATGGCCGGTTTTCAGGGAATTGGGATGACTGGCACAACAGCTGCATCATAAAAGATAGCACAGTGGAACAATCATCCAACTCCGCTCTTTGACCCTTCCCCAAACTGAATTCTATGTATTCATTGTCGTCCTTAACCCGTGACCTTACGTTGGCTGGGTGCCAGTGTAGTCAGGAATTTCCAGTGTGGATGTTTTTCAGTCTCTCATTGTCGCTATCAGTCCGATTCGGTCAAGATTCTCCATGCTGTAGATGTCCTTAAGCTCTCATTATCATCCTCATGCGCTGATGTTCAGTTGAAGGAGTGACGATTCACTCAGAATTCTCCACATTGCAGAGGCCCTTATTGATCTTCAGTTTCAGTGATCCCGAACGTGGTGGATATACTGCTGCTGGATATACTGTGTCCAGTATACACGAACAGGGACGTCTTCGATCTGCCTCTGAGAGAATGATCCTAGACAGGTGGTCATCACGAGATACGTGACCAGACCAGGCCAGCCTCAACTGACTAATGCCTGTGACCATTGTCCAGTCTGTCCGTATGCTGTATCAAGCTGCTGCCCGCCTCAACATCTGTCTTTTGTCTGTATGTGAGATAGAGGAAAGCGACCTCTAACACCTTTGTGGAAAGCCTGAATTGTGTTGTTACATATGTGCTATTGAAACCCCCCCCCCCTCTCTCTCTCTCTCTCTCTCTCTCTCTCTCTCTCTCTCTCTCTCTCTCTCTCTCTGACCAATACATACAAAAGGTGATATTAACCTTCCAGATAACTATCGGGGCATTTCACTTTTAAATATTAGTGGTAAGTTATATAGTTACGTCTTAAATAAACGTTTAACTATATGGGTAGAAAATAATAATATAATTGGTGAAATGCAGGCTGGTTTTAGGAAGAAATACAGTACAGTAGACCATATCTATACTCTCTTTGTTTTAGTTAAAAAACAATTATGTAATAGCCAGAAATTGTATATTGCATTCATTGATTTTAAAAAGGCATTTGATCTTGTTGACAGAAATTTACTTTGGGAGATACTAAGAAAAAAACGGAGTTAATGGGAAAATGTTTAAGGCATTAAAAGTATGTATTCCATTGTTAAAGCAAGAGTACGCTGTAAAAATGACCTTACTGATACCTTTTTCTGTCCACAAGGCTTAAAACAAGGAGATGTATGCAGCCCAGTTTTATTTTCTTTATTTATAAATGAACTGACAAATGAAATAATTTCAAAGGGCAAACATGGCATTAGGTTACCACCTGATTTAATAGAAATTCTAATAATGTTATTCGCTGATGATATCATTCTGCTGTCGTATACAATTATTGGACTCCAACAACAGCTCAATATTTTAAAGAACACAGCAGATAACTTAGGCTTACTGTCAATCTAGAGAAATCTAAAATTGTAGTGTTCAGGAAGGGGGGATATTTTGCATCCCGTGAAAAATGGTTTTTATGGCTGTGATAAAATAGAAGTTTGTTAACCAGTATAAATACTTAGGAATTATTTTCTCAACTGGGTTAACGTTTTCTTACGCGCTTGATGACATGGCATCACGAGCAAAAAGGTCTGTTCTATGCATTCTAAAAATCTTATGGAAACTTGGTAACCATTGTCCTCGTTTATTTTTTTTCAAGCTGTTTGATAGCCAAATTCAACCCATGCTCACTTACGGATGTGAAGTTTGGGGCCTTGTAGCTGATCACAGCACAATAGAAAAAGTACACTTATTTGCAATTAAAAGATTTCTTAATGTCAGTGTACAAACACCCAGTGCGTTAGTATATGGCGAAACAGGCAGATATCCTTTAGATATAATGACTAGAACCAGGTGTATCAAATATTGGCTTAAACTTTTGAAAATGCACGAAGATCGTCTTCCTTATAAAGCTTATCAGACACTTTTTAATTTGCATTGTAGAAACAAAAATAATTGGGTTTCTTCCGTTTGTTTTACATTATATTATCATGGATTTGGCTTTGTATGGGAAAACCAAGGGGTCGGAATGATAGAATTTTCTTACGGGAATTTCAAACAAAGATTAATTGATTGTTTTCGTCAAGGATGGAATAGTCAAATTCAGTCTAAACAGCGATTTGAATTTTTTCTCTTTCAAATCATTCCCATAGTCCTCTCTCCCATCTCTATCTGAAATGAAAAATATAGATCTACGTAAACAATAATTAGATTTAGGTTAGGTATGTCATGTCTGAAACCCCACCGTTTTCGCTTTTCAAAGGCCATAACGGATCATTCCTGTCCCTTTTGTCCCAACACATTCGAATGTGAGTATCATTTTCTCCTTAAATGCCCCAAATATCAAGCACTACGAGAGCAATTTTTGCCCAAGAAATTTTTTTGTCAACCCTACGGTTTTCAAAATGTCATTGCTTTTGGCAAACCCCAAACATACGTTTGGTCTTGCAAACTTCATTGCCAAAGCATTTGAACTTAGAGAAACTCAATTAATACTTATTTACGCTTGTGTGTGTGTGTGTGTGTGTGTGTGTGTGTGTGTGTGTGTGTGTGTGTGTGTGTGTGTGTGTGTGTGTGTGTGTGTGTGTGTGTGTGTGCATTCTTCTTTTCCCAACCTCTCATTATTTAGTTCCTTTTCCGCTGTTATACTCTACTTTATGTGTTACGTTTCCAATGATATGTACTATGGTCATTATTACATTACATTTCATGTTCCCATATGAATTATTGCATTATATCCTATGTTACCCACGCCTTCTTTTTCTTGTATGACATGGGCAAATCGAAAAACCCTGCCCCTGCCCTGCGTCCTGCAGTGTGCAAATCATCCCAAACATAATCATCCCAACATGGTCACACAGGCACAAGAAAGGGAGACATGGCCGTTGGGCGGCAACAACCTGACAGTCCATATTGCTTTCCCCGTGTAATTCTTCACCTCTCGTTTCTTTGAACAAAAGATATCAAAAGACGGCAATGAAATACAAAACAGTCATAAAAGAAGAGTGATCATCAAAAATGGGATGGAGAGAGAGAGAGAGAGAGAGAGAGGAGAGAGAGAGAGAGAGAGAGAGAGAGAGAGAGAGAGAGAGAGAGGGACATTCATCATGGGCAAATTTCTTGTCTTATGATGCCAAGTCAGCAAAATACTGAGAATGCTACACACACACACACACACACCACACACACACACCACACACACACACACACATACATATATATATTATATATATATATATATGTTGTGTGTGTGTGTGTGTGGTGTGTGTGTGTGTGTGTGTGTGTGTGTGTGTGTATGTGTTTAGTTATACCCCTCTATTATTCTCCCAACCCATCTACAAATTTCAGATGAATGTGTTTCTATACTGGTGGACTATTTCACTGGGCGTAGGTTCCTTTTTCCCCCGCCTTCCTTTGATCGAATCCCTGCAACATTCTATTTCTTCCTATTTCCGCGTGTGTGTGTTGTCAAAGAGCATTATGAAAGAGGAGAGCTTCAGGGCATGTGACCATGTTCTGGTACTACGACGGCGTTTATGGTACTGAACCCCAAGGAGCGGGATCTTGTGTAATTAACCGTTGGCTCACAAGGCCCGCGATCAAAGAGCATTGCAAAGTGTTGTGATAAGGTAAGTCTGTAAACACATGTATGTGCGCGCGCGCGCGCGTGTGTGTGTGGCCATAAGCAGAGAGAGAGTCTTTAGAGAGAGAGAGAGAGAGAGAGAGAGAGAGAGACAGAGACAGACAGACAGAGAGAGACAGAGACAGAGAGAGAGAGGGGAAGGAGAGAGAGGGGAAGGGAGATGCACTGCCCATGCTTGGGTTACAAAATAAAAAACGCTGATCGCTCTGACTGTTCACATCTTCTGGCCTCCCCTGTGTCCTTAGAAGCATCCTGAAATGAGCTCAAAGATTTTCACCTATATTTGTGATTCGTTTCATGATGATTTTTTTAGTTTTTTTTTTCTTTTTTTAAAGCAAATGTCCTTATAGTGCTTTCTACTTATCTTAGTGTATACCTTTCACTGGCAGATTTAGACAGCTGTTAGACTCTGTTTCGGAACCTTCAGAGGTGCGATTAGCAAGAATTGCTGGTGGCATGTCTTCACTGGATGCTAAAGGAAGAGCAGCACAATCAGCAGGGTACCACTGATGACAAAAATGTGCAAATGAAAGGTGCATCTGGACAGGCGATGTAAACTGAGTGTTCAACGTGGACAATGAATGTCCGTATACACTGCTTACGAAGGATTTCATGCACATATACTTTTTTCATTCCTATTTTCTTCCCCAACTCAGATCTACACACCCTCGTTTTACTATCATCTTTTGTTACCATTGCAAAGTCATTGCGTTAATGACGTAGCAGTTATTAGCTTGTTGTTCCCTTTTCAAGTGTTCAACATGTTATTGTTGGTCATTCAATGGAAGACTGCACCTCTTCAGTGACGAAGGTTGTCACGTACACTTCTTAGCTGCTGTCAGCACTGACCTGACTGACGATGCTTTAATTATCAAAAGCAGAACCGACCAAATTGGCTGCTGACACGCTGACCTCCCACTCATCCAAAATTCGATCTTCCAGTATAGGCTCAAACCACACCACTCCTCATTTTTTTTTCCTTCTTTACATAACTATTTAAGCTTTTAAAGCAGCTTAATTCCTTGCAGTGCTGTACCACCCTTCACTGGCTGCTTTGAAAAGCCAGATTCTGTTTTTCAGCCCTCAGTGGTGAGATGACCACAGAATCATCGTGGCATGTCTCTTGTCTATGCCAAGGGAGGACCGGCACAATCCACTGGGTTCCACTCAGTAGTCCCAATCAGTGGCAAGCAATGTAAATGTTTCTTTTCTTAATGATGGAATTTGATGTTGGTGAAGAAATTTATGCTTGTATTCTAACGTGCCCTTCTTCGTTCCCATTTTTTTTTTATCTCCTGAATCCCTTCAGTTTTTTTTTTTTACTTTACCTCTGCAAAGTCATTGTGTTAATAACAGAGGAATTTGTAGCCTGCACTTGTTTTCTGTCACTACTTATTTCCTCTCCACATCCTGTCACGTGGGTGTACTCACGAGATCTCAGGCTTCTATATGTCAACTGCATGCGTAGGTTTGCACGGAATATGTTTTGAATTTCTACATGACAATGAAAACAGCACCATGTTCCGATGAACACTGAGAGAGCCAACACGTTCAGTGTTTTGGCCTCTGATCTGCATCTGCAGCAAGGTCTAGAACACCATACCTACCCATAAAACAGTATGTCATTTCTCCCCACTGAAACACAGATAGGCTGCACAGATTGAAGCAGCCCAGAGTCACCCGCCAGTCAACAGCAACCTGCCATGCAGCCAGACAAGTGTAACAGAGGGGCGGAGGGATAAGAACAAGGTGGGGTGGGGGGGGGGGGGGGGATGTGTGGAGTCTGCTTCCCCCCCTGTGTGGCCCCCTGAGCAAGGTTTGTGTTGACCTTCACGGCGTACCAGTCCCAGCCCGTCCCTTCTGCTGATGAGATTACTGCTGGCTGGCGGCTGCACCGACAGTCCTCTGCAGGCCTGAAGGCTGTTGTCCCACTTGTCTGGCACAGCTTTGTAGACCAGTGAAGAGGAACCACCCCTGCAATGGGAACTGCTCTTTCCAAAGTCACGTTTCGCTGTCATGTAGATCCTGTCTTCAGGCGTATTCTGCAGACCCAAGAATGGGTTTCAGTGCTCCATGTACATGCACGTCCGCAAGCTCCTCTCAAAACATTTGGATGAATCGTAGAAAACGTTAGACGACTGACAAAGATCC
>JADBJO010004274.1:135000-137500 GCA_016801955.1 Conus betulinus | reverse complement strand
ACAGGCAAATACATACAGCACTATCCCAAATGTCTTTTCAGTGAGAGAGAGAGAGAGAGAGAGAGAGAGAGAGAGAGAGAGAGAGAGAGTGAGTGAGTGATAGACAGACAGACAGACAGACAGACAAAAACAACAACAGACAACACTGTGTGAGACTGACGATGATCCCATCGCCAGAGATCACAGATCCAGCCATCTTTTTTGAAGGAGCGACACCTGAAGACGAAGTGGACGATCGCCTGTCTGACTGTACCCTGAAGGCCTCTTGAGTGCTGCCACCCATGCTCACACATGGCCCTCATCAACATGCCACCCCCTGCACTTCAGTCCACGACATTGGACGAGGTAACAGCCTACTCTTTCTTCCTTTTCCCTCACCTACTTTCCTTTCAATCTCCTAGGGCGAATAAATTGTAAATGTAATTACAGCGAACCGCCAAGAAAACGTAGACAAACGAATCACGAGAGACAAAACACGACGCGTTTCGACCGCTTAGGTTTTCTTCAGGCAAGATATAAAACACTCAGGACAACGAAACTGAATGAGCAATCATTAATCTTCATCCACCTATTGCTCGGTTTGATGGATATTGATGCATAAACTGCCAGCGCGTGATTATGGACAATAGCCACTGTACCATGAGGGCTGGCCATCCTCCATTTTACTCCAATGTCAATGGGAACAAGAAGTGTGTGATCATGGACACTGTACCATAAGGGCTGGCCATCCCTCTTTTCTCTCCGCTGTCAATGGGAACAATAACCACGTGATCATGGACACTGGCCACTGTACCATGAGGGCTGGCCATCCCTCTTTTCACTGTGCTGTCAATGGGAACAAGGAGGAGGTAGACATTCCAAGATGGACAATGGTGTGAAGCATAAAGAACTCTGCAGTAGTGATGAAGATGCACACTACTCTCATCCACAGAACACTGCACCAGGAGCAGACCGGTGAAGCACCTCAACCAGAATGTCCAACCATGGCAGCACACCGTCGCCTTGTGTCTCAGGCCAGGCACAGTGTCTGTCAATATGTGTCACATGAATGTCGCCTTGTGTCTCAGGCTAAGCACAGTGTCTGTCAATATGTGTCACATGAATGCCGTCTTGATACTTGGACAGCCATCTGCAAGAATGTCCAACAGAGTGACAGAGCAGCTACATGAGGTCACAGCATTATCGAAAGTCTTGACTTGATAAAAGGAGGACTGAAAAAAGAAACTGATTCACACACACACACACACACACACACACACACACACACACACACACACACACACATACACACACACACATGCACACACACATACACACACACGCACACGCACGCGCGCACACACACACACACACAGGCATGCATGCACACGCATGCACGCATGCGCGTGCACACACACACACACACACACACACACACACACACACACACACACACACACACACACACACACACTTGGTACTCAAACTGCCCCATTTAATAAGGAAAAGGTCAAAGAAGCAGAGCACTTGGAAGGCTAAGCAGAGAGAGAGAGAGAGAGAGAGAGAGAGAGAGAGAGAGAGAGAGAGAGAGTATTTCATAGTCTGTTGATAACCAATGAAAGCTAATCTGATCAGTCAAAGCTGTGGTCACATTCTCCCAAACGACCACGATTTTTCCAATATAACTCTAAACACCTGCTGTGAACTTGGAAACAGAAAGAAAAATCAAAACTGACACCACAAAGACGCAAATGAAATTCTCCAGTTTCAATCAGTCGATGAATGGCGGAAAACTGCCTGATGGGATGAGGTCAGTGTCAGTGTGCCCCGAGATGACCCTGATGATGTGAAGGGGAACGATAGACAGTGAATCTGCCCATCACTCAGCTGGATGTTGACTGATCGACCACAGCTCACTGCCGGCCGTGTCAGCTGTGACAGATTATCCGCGGAAGTGATTATTGGGAGAGTGCAATCACAAGTGACGCCACAAAGCCCGAACTGGAGAGCACGCTCTGCTCTGATATGAGACAGCCCTTCAACAATGAATAGAGCAATGGTTATGGTGTGAAAGAGAAGGACGCTTAGTTTGCTCGTTGCCAGAGTATCGAGTGTTTGATCGAATGCCACAAGGTCAAGTCCTAGTGGCATCTAACATACGTAGTGTCTCCTTTGTTGCGTATTTGAACAAAGTGTTGATCTGATGGTGTCGGTGCTGTGATAGATACGTTCACCAGTCCCCACTTTTCTGGTCATTCCTGTCTGCAACATCACCTTCTGTGGGTATGAGTATGAAATGGAATGGAAACTAGCGAGAGAAATAACTTACATGACCTGGACAAATTGATGGTCACAGGCATCACATCAATCAGAATGTTGTACTCTACAACTGATGCACTTTTCTCTAAACTGTCTGTCTGTCTCTGTCAGAAAGGAGGATCATGAGCGAAAGAGATATAGGAGGGGACAGTAAGAGAGAGAGAGAGAGAGAGAGAGAGAGAGAGAGAGAGAGAGAGAGAGA
>JADBJO010004274.1:105000-127500 GCA_016801955.1 Conus betulinus | reverse complement strand
TGGAGTGCTGGGCTCGTAACAAGCCTACACTGTCTCCTCCACGGCACACACACACACACACACACACACACACACTCTCTCTCTCTCTCTCTCTCTCTCTCTCTCTCTCTCTCTCTCTCTCTCTGAAGAAAAAATAGTGGAAGAACAAGCAGGTTTTAGAACCAGTTACAGCAAAATGGTGTTAATAGTAAATTATACATGGCTATTAGAGGGGTCTACAACTCAGTGCTGAGTATTCCGAGTATTTTTATTGTCCAAATGGAGTAAAACAAGGATGCTTGTTAAGTCCACAGTTGTTTTCTTTTTTCATAAACGAACTGGCGGTAGAATTGTCCCGCAAAGGAAGACATGGTATCTGGATGATACCTGAAGCAGTTGAATTAGTTTTACTACTGTATGCTGATGATGTGGTTCTCCTGTCCGGAACAGTTGTAGGTTTGCAAAACCAACTAAATGTATTGAAAGAAGAAGCAGACCGCTTAGGTTTATCAGTTAACTTGGATAAGACGAATATAGTGGTCTTTAGAATGGGTGGTCACCTATCAGTGTATGAAAAATGGTCTTATGGAAATGCAGATGTTCAAGTAGTTAATTCATATAAATATCTTGGAATGATATTTTCAACAAAATCAACTTTCCGTTACGCATGGGAAGAATCTCTGATGAAAGGGAAAAAAAGGTACTATTGAAATTCTGAAATCCCTGAGAGAAAACTGAATTGTACAGACTGTGGTATATTTTGGAAAATGTTTGATACACAGATAAAACCTCTTCTTACTTATGCAGCAGCTGAAATTTGGGGCTTACATGAAAATTTGCAGATGGAAAAAGTACATACGTATGCTATGAAGCGTTTCCTTCAAGTACCTATTCATTCATCCAACACCGTTTTATATGGAGAAATGGGCAGATACCCGTTGTATATAAGTACATTTGTGAAATGTATTAAGTACTGGTTGAAGATCTTGAAGCTACCCCAGTCCCGTTTCAGCAGGCAAGCCTATGATATGATGCTTTTAGAAATGGAAAAAGGTAAAGAAAACTGGGCTTATAAAGTAAAGAAAGTCCTTTCAGAACAGGGTTTTTTGGAATAGTGTGGATGACCCAGGAAGTAGGAAATGAGCAACAGTTCATTGCGGAATTTAAAGACAGGCTTATTTGTTCTTTTAAACAGAATTGGCACTCAGATATGGAAAGTAAAGAAAATATCGCTGGTTTTTCTCATTTAAGAATGTGTTCCATCCTGAAAAGTTTCTCTCAGTGTCATAACAGATAGATGGCACAGAATAAATTACGCAAGATTTAGGTTGAGAACTTTAGGTTTTAATGCGAACAAAAGATGGTTTGAATGTGAAACATCCACAGAATCTCCTTGTCCTGCATGTAGACATATATTATTGATGACGAAGAACACTTTCTGTTCCACTGTACAGCTTATAATGAAGTGCGGACAAATTGTTCATTTTTTCCAGCTAGATATAGCGAAAAGACAAAATGTCGCTGGCGTGTTATCATCAGATGATGAACTTGTAATTAAATCAGTTGCGAAATTCATCGCGGAAGCATTGAAAATTAGGCAGATGAAGGATAGTGAAGTTTAAGATAATACATTATAGAGAGATATCTGAATGATATTATCATTCATCGCATGTGGAAGAGATCAGTAAAATACAATGACATCATTCATTTGAGTGGATGGTCGAGTCAGTCTTTTTTTTTTTTTCCCCCAAGTTGAAGAGATCGGTAAAATACAATGTCATCATTTGATTGAGTGGATGGTCGAGTCAGTCAGTCTTAAGGTGTGTGTGTGTGTGTGTGTGTGTGTGTGTGTGTGTGTGTGTGTGTGTGTGTGTTTGTGTTTTAACTTTACTGCATTACTCCTGTGCGTGATGTGAGGACATAACGAAATGTTACGAATTTATTTGTTTTTGTTAACTTTGGATTTGATACACACTAGGAATGAAAGTGTACTATTTGTTTGCAGGAAAGGAAGAGGGAAATGTTTTTGTTCTGTTACCTCTCCCCCCCTTGTCAAAAGACGTTAATGATTCAATATTTCTTTGCAGTCATCGCAACACCTAGCTGCTCTGTAAGTTGCTGGAACGGTGCTGGTACTTATCCTTGGGATTTATTAGTTCATTGTAATTTAGTCCCTTGCGGATTCATTCCAAGAACAGGCCCTCAGCACTTGGGTCTTAAGAGGCTATCTTTTCATATTTTCTACTTTTCACAAGAAAATGTAGCTTGTTTTGCTCTTTCATGATTTTCTTTTTGTTTCTTAGGTGGCACCTTTGGTTGTTTTTTTTTTTAAGGCTCAACGAATGTGCTGTGGTATTGCACACCAGCCTTTTTCTGGGATAGCATTCTTCTTGGAATCGAAAAGGCAGAGGAGTCGAATTACCACTTCCTGTGGTCACTGAGAAGAAACAACCAGGTTTTGAAATACTGGCATCTGGCCAGGAGTTACATGTTAGCGAGTTTATCTGACCAGAAGTTACACGTTAGTGAGTTTTTCCTATAGAAGACCGGTACCTGACCAGAATTTACATGTTAATGAGTTTTCTTTCTATTGGAGACTGTCTTCCCCCTTGGAGACTATAAACTTGCTAAAGGCTCAGTTTGAGAAGCATTAATTATTCACCCACTCAACCACATACTGTTAGTTAGGCACAGTTATCTACCACTACAGATATGAATGCTTATCTCCCCTTATGTCTTCAATCTAAGACATAAGAAGAAGCCTTGTTTATAATTGAATATATATATATAGAGAGAGAGAGAGACCGCCCGCCACACAATGAAGAAGCAAACAAGCAAGTTTCCTTTTTCCGACGTTTCATTCAGCTGGTAAAAACAGCACATGAAACATAATTCAACGTAACAAAGCACACTCTCTACGGTTAAAAGAAACGATCAATACCTTTTCTTAATTGATTCAATAATACAAATCAAGTGCCATTTTTTTTTTGTTTGCTCTTAACGTTACGTTTACATGTTTTTCTGTCTCCTATTCCAAACATCCTGGTATTTCCGGTAACATTCTCACCACAACGCTCATGTCATGCACCTTCTATTCAGTCACAGCTTGGCTCCCTGTGATTTTGCTGCAGCATAGGAAATCCACAGGTGGCAATCAACAATTGGTCGTCATCAGCTGGCCCGCTAGAGAAGATACTGCACTCACTCCAAGTCAATTAGGTGAGCAGGAGGTGTGTGTGTGTGTGTGTTCTCTCTCCCTACTTCCGACCCTATAAGACAGTATATTATGTTTTAACTGCTTCTGCTTGTGCGTATCATACTCTTGTCGAAACAAAAGCAATGTAGTGCAAACAAGCAAAACACTGTGAGGCAGTGCAACAAAACTACTAAACACTGGCCTAAGGCAGACGCAAATAAAAATTCAGTTCACCGCATTGTCTACTACACTATGTCTAAAAAGAACCTTGAGTGAAAATAACCATTACGTTTGCTTCTTTCTACTGAACTATGACTTTTACATAAAAAGAAAGAAGAGAGAGAGAGAGAGAGAGAGGAAGTACAAAAAACAAAAGAAAAGAAAAGATCCGAGAGGAGCCGAAAGTGAAGAAAGAGCTGTTTCCATTTATCGGCGACGCTTGTTTAGACTTGAAGTCACTCTCTATGGCAGGAGATGGGAAAAGAAGAGAAGTGATCGAGGGAGCTGACGAGAAGGGAAGGGGGACAGCAGGGTGGGATATGTTCACGGGCTCTCGCAAAGGTTAAAAAAAGCCAGAAGCAGTTTCCCAAAACTTCTGGTCCTAGAGGCTCTTCCTGCGTTCTCTCCCTTTCTCTTCCGCCATGATGTATGCTCGTAACGATCGATCCTGATGAAGGATCTTCTTCCCTAGGAGTCTTTAAAAATGAGAGAGAGAGAGAGAGAGAGAGAGAGAGAGCAAACACGTGCAAATAATGGATGAGCAAAACGTCGAATGCATATTACTTCTAAGAAAAAGAAAGTGTAGAAGGGAAAGAAAACAACAACAACAACAACAAAACATACAAACAAAAACCAAGCAAACAACGCCGGGGGTTAAAAAAAAAAATGAAGTAAAGCGGTAATGCAGATGATGTCTCTTTAGACCGAGAGAGCTGACAGATGCGCCACGTGGTGTGCCATTTTCCTCCATGACCTGGGCTTGTTTCAGGGTGGAGATACACACGACGACTTCACCCTGAACCCTGTGATACACCTCCACTGCAGCTGCCGTCTGCCTCGATTTCTTTTGATTTCATCACCTTCTCTCTTCGTCTTGAAAATTCATATCCTTCATCACGTAAGAGTATGATCTGGAAACAAGTGTTATGAAACTATGTTTCTGTAGCATGGTGATGTTCATGAATATTCTTTTAAGGCGCGAGTTAAAAAAAAAACCCCAAAAACAGGATCTTTCTGGCAAGGCTGAAATTAAAAGATAGAAAAGCACAATCTTTTTCTTTCACCACATGCGTGGGGAATGTGACTGAATCGAAGTGTATGCCGCCAAAGTTGCTCCAAACTAAGACAAATATGGAACGAGGTCGATTTGTAAAGACACACACGCGTGAAAATTTATTGCGTAGTCATTTTAGTATTGTTTTGTGTGTGTGTGTGTGTGTGTGTGTGTGTGTGTGTGTGTGTGTGTGTGTGTGTGTGTGTGTGTGTTTTACTCTTTAACAAGAAGAAGAAGAAGAAGAAGAAGAAGAAGATGATGATGATGATGATGATGATGATGATGATGAAGACGAAAAAGAAGAAGAAATAATATTTAGAATGTTCTGCTTATTTACAAGTGCTTGGATAACGCTGTTGTTTGAATCAAAACACGACTCGTTAGAAGAATGTCATGGAGACCGTACACTTCCAATCATTAGTCTGTTTCAGACAGAGAAGAAAGTTCAGTTTATGAAATCGCCAACCAAAATGGGAGCTGTTCAAAGGGACAGAAAAAGAAAGGAGAGACGGCACAAAGCAAGAACAGACATGAAAGGCAGAAGAAAATGTATAAAAGGCTGTCTCAATCGATCGGCGTCGCCAGTTCAGACTGGCCCTCACTCTCTATCCCTGGAGATGGGGAAGGAAGAGGAGGGGACAAGCCAAAGGACCTGGTGGGGGAGGGGGGAGAGAGGGAGGAGGCGGGGAGAAGAAGAAAGGAAGGCGGCAGGACGGGAGTGCTTGAAAGCACACCGGGAAAGTGGAGAAAAAAAAAATTCGAGCAGTTCCAAAAACGTGCTTGTACATCAGCTTTTTCTTGCGTTTGCTTTCTTTCTCTCCCCGACCAGAGAAAGGTCCCCATCCTGCTATATCCTCGGTAATTAGCGATCAGGATGAACAGTCTCCTTCCCTAGGTAGGATTAGAAACATAATCATACTGCACATACAGGGGAAAAGCAAAAGGGGGATACAGACAGTAGAGTATCCCTTACGTTTGAGGAAAAAAAATGTTATAGAAGAAGGAAAAAATGACCAACAAAGAAATGAAAACAGACAATAAACTTTGCAGCCATCAGGTCAAAGAAAAGGAAGCAGATCTGTAATAACGCAAATAAAGCTCTCCAGCCTAATTGTTACAGAAAACAGAATGGACCAAAGCCGTGAAAATGTGAATGTGCAGACAAAAGTCGGATCTATAGTTCAAGCCGAAACATGCAGATACATTTATTTCTGGTCAGAAACCATTTTACATAGCTGGTTCGTTTAAGTGCCTTGCTACTGAATTCGCTGGAACAAAAGCTCTTTTGAAGTCGGGAAGAGCGGATATGACCATCCTCTCAGAGCAATAGTTTCCGTGCAAACGACAAACAAACAAAAGAGGAACCGCCTTCAGTGTGTTTTTCATGACATATATCGGAAAATGGCCCCTCTCTCTAGTTATGCCATACAGATTATTGGGAAACAAAAAATATTCATATTTTACGAATATTGCGAATAAGATAACATTTAAGAAAATGCTTTTCTGTTTACATATTATTGTACAATATCAAGTACGCTCTTTGGAGAAATGGGTTTATTTCCTGTTTGTGTTCTCATACAGTGTAGAATAATCTGGTTTTAGTCATTTTTGCCTAGCACTACAAGCGGTAAAATATCCAAGCAAACGCAGCCGATTTTATGCTCAAATAATGTTGTATTTTCGTGTAACTCGTAAAATTGCATCAAGAATATTTGAACTTAAGGTGGGTCTGAGTGTGTTTGGTACCGCTAGTTATGCTACGACATGGATTTTATTTAGCAGGAATATCAAAAGAGCTTGAAAGTCAATGGATCTAGTCATGGAAACAATTATTACACAAAGCAATAATGGTTTTTTTTTTTGTTTTTTTTTTTTTAGAAATATCAGCCACATCTTCTGCTGGGAACAGTACATTTTTCAGCTCCTACATACATACATATATCCAAACATCCAATCCCATAGCAGCAACCATTTATCATAGACAGAACTCAATAGAGTTTGTAGAGAATGTAATATGGGCGGTATTGGCAATGGATTATTTCAATCCTAAAGTGTCCTAAAATATGGTAATTCCAAATACACTGACACCCAGAAAATACTACTCTCCTATGTAAATGTTTTAATTTATGTAACCATTTCAAACTGGGACAAAGGCATAACTCAAAATAAGAAAAATTCATAAAACACAAGGAGTATAAACTGCGATTTTATTTAGAAATGTTTGGAACGTTTATTTGATTTTGAATGTTTCAGTAGAATAAAACTATAAATGCGAATATTAAGAACTAATTATCTTTTGTTGGCTTACCTTCTGATGAATGTTTTACGTTAAGATTTTTGATTGTCGGTTGTATAACAGTGTGAATGCTTATACTGATAGCAGATGTATATTCTCTTCGTTTTTCTTTGAGATGAATGTTTGATATCATCAAGATGTTCAATATGAATCAGTGAATATCCTCCACACCTCAAAGGGCAAAAGAATCCAGCTACTTGAATCTACCTCCGACCTGGATTACTTGTTGGAAATCACCTAACAGTCTCGCCTTAAACTCTGGAGTACAACCACATCAGTACTTGTTTCAGTCATTACTATATTTCTCTCGACTCGACTCGGTCTATCTTCCTTTAAGATGACCGTGTCAGCATTAAGCTTTGAGACAGTGACAGGATACAATGGATGGATTGAACACTCGCTGTTCCTAAATACTGTGTATGGTATGAGTCTGAAACGCACAGAACTTTCCTGGCAAGACTGAAAAAAGCAAAGGAATAGTAACCTTATTTCATCATTTATGCAGGAATATAATGGAATCCGAGAAAACGACGTGAAATGTGCTCAAAACTAAGACTAATGATAAAATGGAATCGATGTGAAAATAAAGGAAAACGCAGGCGGATGCATTTTCGAATTTTCTATTGGATCAATTTTCTGTTAAAGAACGCAACATAGGAGTGTAACTAAATCTCATGAAGCAGTCTCTTCGGAGTTGAGAACAAACAAACAAACTCTGATAAATATTTTTTGTTGACTGATTCAGCAGCTAATTTTGTATGTTACTTTTTCTTTCTTCATATATTCAAGTTTAGGGATTTTTTTGTCTCTTTTCTTGAGCACCCCCCCCCTCCCCCTTTCACCCTCTTTTTTGGTATTACCCCATCACCGTTTATTTCAGGCCCTTCTATGTACAGTTAAACGTTGTGTCAGCACGCCACAGCACACACATCAGCAGTCCATAGGGAATAATTAATATCAGGTTGCCATAGGGCTGTCTTAAAGAGCAGATGCTGCGCTCCTGAGTCATTTTCCTGTCAGTGTTTGGATTGTTACTTTTACTTTGTAGTTTTCTTTTGTTCTTTTTCCTTGAAACTACTTGAAGTAGAAAGTCAGCTTATGATGTTATATTCGTTTGTGCTTGTATCATGCAGTTTGAAAATTTTCAGATTGTAATTAAAAAAAAATCAGTAGGGCAACCAAATACTGCTTTGTTGCAGAGACCCTATCATCTCTCAGATAGCTGAGTTTATTAAATCAGCTACTAAACTAACAGTCAGACACCAGAAGAGAAAAGAAACGAAGTGAGATGGAAAGGGAAAAAAGGCTACGAAAGGACACGAAAATGGAAAAAAAAAGCTGTTTTGGTCGGCTGGTTCCGCACGTATAAACATGCACCCACTCTCAATCGCAGGACATGGGGAGAAGAAGGGAGGGATCGAGGAAGTTAGCGGCGCCAAGAAAGAGGGACGGCAGGAAGTGTGCGTGTGTGTGTGTGTGTGTGTGTGTGTGTGTGTGTGTGTGTGTGTGTGTGTGCGAGCGCACGCGCGCGCGCCTGCGTGCATGCGTGCGTGCGTACGTGTGTGTGTGTGTGTGTGTGTGTGTGTGTGTGTGTGTGCTCGCAATCAGAAAAAAAAAGTCATAATTAGTTCTCAGACTCGCATATCCTTGAGGTTCTTTTTGCATTCTGTCCCTTCCTCTTCCATGCACACCAAAATGTTTTCACCTTGATATATCCTCTGCCTCTTCCATCACACACCAAAATGTCTTCACCTTGATATATCCTCTGTAATCAGTGGTCCCTTGATCAACCTTCTTCCCAGAGTAGTCTGTCAAATAAAATACCACACCCAAACAGAAAAATAGCTAGCAGATGACAACAAGGGGTAGAATGCCAATCCCAGCTGGTGGGCGGAAGGTGGGCATGGGCAAGAGGGGGACCTTCAATATAAAATAGATGTATTGAACACAAAAACTACTACCTAGGTAAGGTGGGTGGGAGGGGGGGGGGGGGACGAACATATCTACAGTGATGCAGATTAAGAAAAGGACACAGGCTGGTAACGAGGCAGACGGGGCAGTCAGGCCAATCACGGCAGAGAACTCACAGTGTGCCATGTGCTGTGTTCTTACTCCTCCCATGGCCTCGCCTTGTTATCGCATGGATCTGATACACCAAACATTTTGTTTTGTTTCTCTAAGATCTGCACAACACCGCCTTCAGTGCGGCTTTTAACCATTACACTTTTTGTTTTTATCAGTTTTTTTTTTTCTGAATTATCCTTCGTCGAGTCAGTGTAAAAAGTTGCAAATTGCCAAGATACTGTGATGCTGTGACATATTGATGTTGTTCCTAAATACTCTTAAAGATAACGGTTTTGAAAGAACAAAGCTATCCCAGCGAGACTGCAAAAGAGAAGAAAACAGAGAAAACGAAACGACTGCCGTGCTCTCAGCCGTTGCATAGAAACATGGACAAATCCTAGAAAACATTGCAACAGTCTGATGAAGATTCAGATTTATCACGGAACACAGGTGAACAAAAAAAAAAAAAAAAAAAAAAAAAAAAACATCCCTTACCCACTTTTTACTTTTAACATATCTGAAAAAGAGCAGAATTTCTTTCAGTATCACAAACTTTTCATTGTACAAAACCCACCATGAAAATATAGCTAGTTAAGAAGTGTGCTTCCTAGGTTTGAACAAAAATCAATAACTTTTGTAAATTGATTCAAAAAGACACATCACTTTGGACATTTTCTCTTTAAATGTGTGTTAATTTTTGTGTGTGTGTGAATCTACACATCTGCTTTTTCTATTTCACTTTTTGTACCCCCCTCCACTCCCCATCGTTACTCTTCCCTGCCACCCTTCAGTCTTTCCCCGTTCTTCCCCGTGGGCATTTCCCCACATCCCTCGTTTAGAGTACTCCCTGCCACAGCCCTGGCATCGGCAGTCAGCAGGCAGCAAAGTCAGAACATCATCACTCAAATTACCTCAGGAAGCACTGTGCTGATGCTAAGTCATTTTGGCGATTCTTTTTCCTTATTGTTTTGATTTTTCTTTCTCACTTGCTAAAATATGAAGACCATTTATAATGTTCTGATATTTGTGCCGGTAGGACGCGGCTGTTTGACACAGAAAGTTTAATACAAAACAGTATGAAAATTCACGAAGGTATCACAATATGTTGTAGACGCACCAAAAAGGTTAAGTCTACACAATCTTTTGCCAACGGTGACAACAGACGGCACAAGAGAGGAAAAATAATTCAAAGACAGAAAAGCGACGAAAGGAAGAGAAAGTGGAAAAGCAGCTGTCTTCATCGCTCGGCATCGCCTGTGAAGACTTGCAGCCACTCTCCATAGCATAAGATACCATAGAGAGTAAAGAGTTCCAGGGAGTTAGTGGGAGACAATGAACGGGGCAGACAGGTATGGGGAGTAAAACGTCAGGTACTGTTTCAACACCTCACTTTCCCGTTGCTTTCTTTTTTCTGTGCATTCTCTTTCTTTTCTCTTCCGCTCTCAAGAAACATTTCCAGGCTTTTATATATGTTCAGCATTATATTGTTTGGTCAATCAGTGGGTGATTGCATCTCTTAGGAGATCCAAGGAAAGGTTGTTCTGCACAATTCTTAGCCGCTGACAATGCTTGGGTCATAGAACAGCAGAGCTGACCACTCAGACTGTTCCATATCTTTTGATCTCCCTTGCATCCTTAAGTGGATCTTCAAGCATAGGCTCAAAGATTGTCCATTACATTTTATACTGTTTGCGTGATGTTTTTAGTTTCAAACAACTTTTTTCCTCTCCACACTTTCGTTTTGTTTAATTCTACTACCTTTCGCTGGCTGCTTTGGGGTGCTGTTGGATTCTTTTTCAAACCCTTGGCAGTCGGAACACCACCGAATTATGGACTGTGGTGTGTCTCTATCTGACGCCAAGAGCACAGACACTATCAGCCGTGTCTTTCTGATGAGTCCGATTTAGCGGACGAAAGGCCTCGGAGCAGGCAATACAATATAAATTTGCCTTGGAGAGAGATTGCGATAGTTTCCTCATGCAGCTAGTGAAAGGGTTTCATATTGATGATATACATTTTCCCATTTGCTTCATTTTACATTTTTTTCTCAGATTTTCAAATGTTTGCTAAGTCATTACTATAATGAAAAAAGAATTGTTAACCTGCACTTGTTTTTCACCACTACTTACTTGTTCAGCATTATATGTATATATATATATATATAAATAAATGTTCAGCATTATATATATATATGTATGTATGCGCGGCAAAAACAGAAGTATTTATAACATCAAAAGACCACAAATCCAATTTCCTAAACAATCCCGCGTGTAGATTGATCAACCCTATAAAATCTGCACTAGGAAAAGTAAGCAAACAGGTTTTAGAGAAGATAGTGGGGGACACCAGATCAAAGTGTGAACTAAATGTTTGGAAGAGCACTAACGACGTACAGACAGAAATGGTTCCAAGGATTAACAAAACAACCTTCATTGTATTTGATATCGTACACTTTTATTTGTCTATCAATGACGACCTGCTCAGAAAAGCGTTAGCATTCGCTTCCAAATACACTGAAATAGCAGGTTTTGAAATGGAAATCATATTGCATGCAAAGAAAAACTTTGCTGTACAGCAAAGAAGAGCCTTATGTAAAAGAAAACTAACTTCAACTCTACTTTCGACGTTACGATGGGCTCAACCGACGGTGCAGAAACCTGTGAAATAGTGGGCTGTTGTTACTGTCTGAAATGCAGAAGCTACTTGGACACGGAGTTGGATTATACAGAGAGATGATGGATTAGCAGCATTGGACAAAACAAAATAAAAGAAAGATCTATGTAAGTTATTTCAAAATCACAACTTGAAAATTACAGCAGAAGCCAACAAGAAAGTAGTTAACTATTTGGATGTAACGCTGGATTTGAATAAAAACCAATATAAACCATACAAAAAAACCTAATGACACACAACATTATATGTAAATTCTATGAGTAAACCATCTGCCAGCAATCAAGAAACCATACCGCAAGGATAAATAAAAGGTTATCCAGTCTTCCCTGTAATGCTGAAGTATTCAATGATGCAGCAGCAGATTACCAAGAAGCACTGTTGAAAAAGTGGATATAGTTACAAACTGAAATATGAACCTGAGAGCAGCACTGGAAGCAGGAAGAAGAATAGAAAGAGAAAAATAACTTGGTACAACCCACCATATGATGGCAGGGTAAAAACCAATACTTGCAAAGAATTCTTCAAGATGCTAACAGAATCGTTCCAGAAAGATCACAAACTCTTTAAAATATTCAATAGGAACGCTATCAAACTATCTTACTCATGTATGCCAAACTTTAAGAAAATAATTGACACATCTAACAGAAGGAAAACCAATGCTAATAATGAGGGTGATAAACGGAAAACTTGCAATTGCGCTACCAAGGAGCAATGCCCTCTGAACAATCAGTGCCTCTCTGACAACATTGTATACCAAGTTACTGTGACAACAGATAATAGTAAAGAGACATATATAGGGATTACTGAAAATAAATTCAAAACTAGGTATGCCAACCATAGCAATCGTTCAAATATGAAAAATACAGAAACCAAACGGAATTAAGTAAACACGTATGGTATCTTAAGACAGCAAACATAGACTTTAATAACATGGAAAATAGTCAAAAGAGCAGCAGCGTATAACAACAGCACCAAGAGATGCAGCTTATGCACAACAGAAAATGGGATAATCTTGTGTAAGCCCGGTATGGCAACACTAAACACAAGAGTTGAAATGACAGACAGTTGCGGGCATAAAAGGAAATTTTTGTCAGTAAGTATAAAATAGCAACCCTAACAGAGCCCCTCACGCAGCACAATTAGCAAAGAAGATTTCACAACCCTGGTAGAGACCCCCTTGCACAACAACACGTGCAACACAATTCTTTCTTCCTTTCCCTGAATACAATTCACAACTCCTATATATATTGAGGCCTATAGCAAGGGATGGTGTGGGATCTGAAGAGAGGAGAATACCTCGAAACAATTTGTAATCCCAGGTTTTAAGTTTTACTTTTATCATCATCATCATCATCATCATATATATATATATATATATATATATATATATATATATATATATATATATATATATATATATATATGTATGTGTGTGTGTGTGTGTGTGTAACGATCGATCCTCTGAACCGTTTTTTCTCCTTGGCAGTCTTTAAAAAAATCCATACGCTAATTGGAGAAAAAAAAAAAAAACAGATGATAAAAATGGTAGAGTACCCATCTGCACGAGGATGGAAAAAAAGTTTTGATAGCAGAAGCTGAAAGAAAATACGTTGCAGCGACTGCGAAAAAGACAAGGAAGGAGAGCTTAATGAGGCTCTCCAGGCTAACCATAAAAGAGAACTGGCAGCTGCGCCGCTTGCTGTGTCCTTGCTGTGTTCCATACGTCAGGTTTGTAGGTGAAGACACACCGGACACTTTCACCCTGAGCCCCGCCAAACATCTGCCTTCAATCACATACGCTTCTCTCTCTCTCTCTCTCTCTCTCTCTCTCTCTCTCTGAAACAGCCTCGGTCAAGTCAGCATTAAAGATGGAAAAAGTACAAAGACGCTATGATGCTAAAACATTACGGTGTTCCGAGACACTGCACGAGGTGTGGGTTTGGAAAGAACCGAACCTTTCGGCTGGGTTTAAAAGAAAGTATGGAAAAGGTGCTTGTGGTCTCAGCAGTTGTTAATGGACATGACCAAATTTAAAGAAATTCAAAATCGATTTTAAAACCAGTAACACACAACGTACGTGTCCTTTTTTTTTTTTTTTTTAATTAAAAACGCTAAACGATGTTGTTATTGAATAGCGCATAGCATACTCACTGGATGAAAAATATCAGTAACTTTTTTTGACTGATATTTTGTTTGACGACTCGGTGCAAGGAGATGTTGTCACGTTCGTCCAATTTTAAGATAGCTGTGAGATAAATTCAAATCCGAAAGAAGGAAGACCATAACTAGTCTTTTCTTTTCCCGTGTGGTAAACGCAAAGTGAAACTAGAATTAGAGATAACACAGCACACACTCTTCATATCGAAACATCTCTGCTTGTATTTGTGAATTACCTTTTTTGTCTTTCTTATTTTCCATTTTCTTTCCATTCCCATCACACCCCCCCCCCTCTCCCACCACACCCCATTCCTCTCTGGTGGCCTAATTCTGCATCACCCAATCCTGCATCCCATATCACCACACCTTGGTTCACACTGCCAGTCCTAGCATTGGCATTCCACAAGTATCGATCAATATCAGACTATTAGGAGGCATCGATCAATATCAGACTATTAGGAGACATCGACCAATATGAGACTATTAGGAGGCATCGATCAATATCAGACTATCAGGAGGCATCGATCAATATCAGACTATCAGGAGGCGTCGATCAATATCAGACTATCAGGAGGCATCGATCAATATCAGACTATCAGGAGGCGTCGATCAATATCAGACTATCAGGAGGCATCGATCAACATCAGACTATCAGGAGGCAGTCTTTGATCCACTGTACTGATGCAGAGTGGTGTCAGTGTTTGTTTTTGTTTTGTTTTGCCCTGTCACGTGCTAAAAGTATGCAGAACATTTACAATGTTAAACCTATCTACAAGTAATTGTAACCTACAATTGTTTGCATTTAAAAACTTTCAATAAAAAAAATGTAGGCATACAGCAAACCAACAATTGGTTGATCACAGACAGACCCAAAGAAGGAAAGAAAGAAAGACAGAAAGAAAGGGGGGAAATCATTACATTAAATCCATCACTGCACTGGGAATTACAGAAAAGACCAGAAAGAAAGAACAACTGAATGAGAGAAAAGACACGACAAGAAAAGACAGAAGAACAATGTCTCCATCACTGGGTCCTCTTATCAGGACTTGCCCTCTCACTCTGTATCCTACAGTGGGGGGGGGGGGGGGGGGGGGGGGGGGGGGGGGGGAGGGGGGGGGGGGGGGGGGGGGGGGGGGGGGGGGGAGGATAGAGGAGGTCCACAAAGCTGGTGGGGAGCAAGGAAGGTCGTAAGAAGGAAGAGAGTGTTCGTACGCATAAAGAAGAAAAGGCACAAACAGATCCGAAACATACTTCCCCCCAAAGATGTCTTCTAATGTTTTCTGTCTGTGTTTGTCCTCTGTACACAGGAAAAGTTTCCACGTTGGCGTACCCTCTACGATGTTTGATCCCGATGAACAGCCTCCTTCCCTAGACAGTGTTAAGAAAACATCATTCTGTAAGCCTCAGTTTCTGAAGTCCAGTTGATATCAAATTATCATGGGGTGGTTACAATATCATGTCATGTCGTGTGTGTGTGTGTGTGTGTGTGTGTGTAGTCACTTTAACAGTATGTAAACAGTTCATGCATGACGTTCTTCTTATTTTACAGGTGCTTGTAGCATCGATCTGTTTGAATTAAAAACAATGTTAAGAAACAAACAATTAAAGGCAACTCAACAAAGTGCCCATTGGTCTCCTGCAGACCTAATTATTAAATCGCCGACCAAAACTGTGAGCTGTACAAAAGAAGAGAAACGAAAGGCAGAATTAGCAAAAGAAAGAGTAGCCATGAAAGAAAAGGAAAACGTAGAAATAACTGTCTCCATCAACTGCGCCGTCTGATAATACGTGGCCTCACTCTGTAAGAGAAGGAAGGGAAGAAAGGGGAGAAAGGGGCGAGGGAGAACTGGGCGGGGGGGGGGTGGGGCGAGGGAGGCGGTCCAGGGGTGCGAAGCTGGGGGGGGGGGGGGGGGTGGGGGTGGGGGGGGGGGGGGGGGGGGGGGTGTAAGGGGGGGTGGGGGTCGGGGGGGGTGGGGGGGTGGGGGCGCGGGGGGGGGGGGGGGGGGGGGGGGGGGGGGGGGGGGGGGGGGGGGGGGGGGGGGGGGGGGGGGGGGGGGGGGGGGGTGGGGGGGGGGGGGGGGGGGGGGGGGGGGGGGGGGGGGGGGGGGGGGGGGGGGGGGGGGGGGGTGGGGGGGGGGGGGGGGGGGGGGGGGGGGGGGGGGGGGGGGGGGGGGGGGGGGGGGGGGGGGGGGGGGGGGGGGGGGGGGGGGGGGGGGGGGGGGGGGGGGGGGGGGGGGGGGGGGGGGGGGGGGGGGGGGGGGGGGGGGGGGGGGGGGGGGGGGGGGGGGGGGGGGGGGGGGGGGGGGGGGGGGGGGGGGGGGGGGGGGGGGGGGCGGGGGGGGGGGGGGGGGGGGGGGGGGGGGGGGGGGGGGGGGGGGGGGGGGGTGGGGGGGGGGGGGGGGGGGGGGTGGGGGGGGGGGGGGGGGGGGGGGGGGGTGGGGGGGGGGGGGGGGGGGGGGGGGGCGGGGGGGGGGGGGGGGGGGGGGGGGGGGGGCGGGGGGGGGGGGGGGGGGGGGGGGGGGGGGGGGGGGGGGGGGGGGGGGGGGGGGGGGGGGGGGGGGGGGGGGGGGGGGTGGGGGGGGGGGGGTGGGGGGGGGGGGGGGGGGAGGGGGGGCGGGGGGGGGGGGGGGGGGGGGGGGGGGGGGGGGGGGGGGGGGGGGGGGGGGGGGGGGGGGGGGGGGGGGGGGGGGGGGGGGGGGGGGGGGGGGGGGGGGGGGGGGGGGGGGGGGGGGGGGGGGGGGGGGGGGGGGGGGGGGGGGGGGGGGGGGGGGGGGGGGGGGGGGGGGGGGGGGGGGGGGGGGGGGGGGGGGGGGGGGGGGGGGGGGGGGGGGGGGGGGGGGGGGGGGGGGGGGGGGGGGGGGGGGGGGGGGGGGGGGGGGGGGGGGGGGGGGGGGGGGGGGGGGGGGGCGGGGGGGGGGGGGGGGGGGGGGGGGGGGGGGGGGGGGGGGGGGGGGGGGGGGGGGGGGGGGGGGGGGGGGGGGGGGGGGGGGGGGGGGGGGGGGGGGGGGGGGGGGGGTGGGGGGGGGGGGGGGGGGGGGGGGGGGGGGGGGGGGGGGGGGGGGGGGGGGGGGGGGGGGGGGGGGGGGGGGGGGGGGGGGGGGGGGGGGGGGGGGGGGGGGGGGGGGGGGGGGGGGGGGGGGGGGGGGGGGGGGGGGGGGGGGGGGGGGGGGGGGAGGGGGAAGGAAGGGTGGGGGGGGGGGGGGGGGGGGGGGGGTGGGGGGGGGGGGGGGGGGGGGGGGGGGGGGGGGTGGGGGGGGGGGGGGGGGGGGGGGGGGGGGGGGGGGGGGGGGGTGGGGGGGGGGGGGGGGGGGGGGGGGGGGGGGGGGGGGGGGGGGGGGGGGGGGGGGGGGGGGGGGGGGGGGGGGGGGGGGGGGGGGGGGGTTGGGGGGGGGGGAAAAAGAGGGGGGGGGGGGGGGGGGGGGGCGGGCGAGGGGGGGGGGGGGGGGGGGGGAGGGGGGGGGAGGGGGGGGGGGGGGGGGGGGGGGGGGGGGGGGGGGGGGGGGGGGGGGGGGGTGGGGAAGGGGGGGGGGGGGGGGGGGGGGGGGGGGGGGGGGGGGGGGGGGGGGGGGGGGGGGGGGGGGGGGGGGGGGGGGGGGGGAGGGGGGGGGGGGGGGTGGGGGGGGGGGGGGGGGGGGGGGGGGGGGGGGGGGGGGAGGGGGGCGGGGGGGGGGCGGGGGGGGGGGGGGGGGGGGGGGGGGGGGGGGGGGGGGGGGGGGAGGATGGCAGGAAACGGGCGAGTAGGTAGGGGGGATCCGGCGGGATGGTGGGTGGGGGGGTGGGGGGGGGGGGGGGGGGGGGGGGGGGGGGGGGGGGGGGGGGGGGGGGGGGGGTGGGGGGGGGGGCGGGGGGGGGTGGCGAGGGGCGGTGGTGGGGGGGGGGGGGGGGGGGGGGGGGGGGGGGGGGGGGGTTGGGGTGGGGGTGCTTGGGGCACGCGCACCCGTGTACCGCGACCGCTTTTTTTTTCAGGTTTTTCTTTGTGTTCTCTCCCTTTCTCTCCTGTTACACGAGAAACGGTTTCCACCGTGATGCTCCTCTGTGATAACTGATCCTGATGAACAGTTTCTGCCCTAGCTAGTGTTAAACAAAATATCACTGTACTGCAAAAAGGTTAAAAGAAAATGGTGAAAATAAAAAAGGGTAGAATATCCGTTGCAGCATCTGCAGAATATCCGTTGCATCTTGACAGAAGAAACAAAACAAACAAACAAACAAATAAACAGGACAAAATAAAATAAAACCCAGGAGCAAAGGTCAACATTAAGAAGGCGACTAGTGACAGCACAGATGGGGCTCGTCACACCAATCAGTATGGAGAACACTGATATGTGGGCCATGGGGTGTGGAAAATTAAGGTTAGCATGTCACAAACAAAACCCTATGACCTTTGATTCAAAACAACAAATGGAAATAGTTTTTTTTTTTCATTTGAAACAATTAGACATTACCGACCGATTCAACTACTTGTGATCTAAAGAGAGAGTGCGTTTGACCATGCTCACAGAGGAATAGTTTGATTGTTGTAGACCTGTTAAAACAGCCTTTGCTGTATTTTTTTTTTATATGTATATTACAAAAAAAGGTTTTTTGTGGTTATGTTGTACAGATGTGAAAAACATAGAACAAATGAAAATGTTGATACATTACAAAAACTGAGAACGGTTTTTAATTGATTATCCATAAATATCATTGCACAATGTCAAGGACACTGCTCGGGAAAAAACAGATTTCTTCGATATTTCTGTTCTTGCTAGGAGGCAGATTGATTCTTTGTCAGCCATGTTCACTTTAAAGAGCAAGCAAGCAAAAATTTAATGGCAGATGTATTCTTCTATTTGACGCTCATTAACTTTTTTTTGTCAAAACGTTTGCACTGTATCAGCCAGCTGTGCATATGTGCGTTTGGCACCCCCCCAGTCGTTCAGCAACAAGGAATCAGTTGTATGAGTATTACAGCGTGAAAGATAGTTATGTCCAGTCATAGATACGGTCCTTACAGAAAAAAAAAAAACGTTTCTCTATAGAAATATAAAGCTCAACTTTCACTGAGAGTATTACATTTCATAATTTCCAGATACATAGATGACAGTCCAATTCTGCTGCGGTGACTATACATTACAGATTGCACTCGATAGGGCATGAGAGGGAGATAGACAAATCAACATCTGAAATCAATGTTTTGCAGAACATGTGATGGGGAAGTATGGCAATAAATCGTGTTTATTCTGGAAAGAATGTCCTGAAATATGGTACCTCAAGAATGCAGATATCCAGAAAATAATAATCTTGATTGTCCATTGTAATGTATGTTTCAGACTGGGCAAAAGTGCAGCTCAAGCAAATGTATTAATGGGAAAAAAGAATTGGGGAGAGTGTGTACGCTGAGCATTTTATTTCAAGCTGCTTGGTGTGTTGATTTAATTTTCAACATCGTGCAACAGTGCAAAGGTTAATATTGAGAACTGATTTGAATTTAGTTTGTTAACCACCTGCTCAATGTTTCACATTAAGTTGTTCGTTATGAGTGGTCCAGTATCCTACCACACCCCACTAGTGGCAAAACAATCGCACTCCTTGAGTCTTGCATATTACTCCATCTCAGTTTATTGGATGGAAATACACATTACCCAGTATCACTGGATGGAAATACGTCACCCAGTATTATTGGATGGAAATACATCACTCAGTATTACTGGATGGAAATACGTCACCCAGTATCACTGGATGGAAATACGTCACCCAGTATTATTGGATGGAAATACATCACCCAGTATTACTGGATGGAAATACATCACTCAGTATTACTGGATGGAAATACATCACTCAGTATTACTGGATGGAAATACATCACTAGTATTACTGGATGGAAATACATCACTCAGTATTACTGGATGGAAAACACATCACTCAGTATTACTGGATGGAGATACATCACTCAGCATTTCTGGATGTAAATACATCACTCAGTATTACTGGATGGAAACACATCACCCAGTATTACTGGGGTGGAAATACATCACTCAGTATTACTGGATGGAAACACATCACTCAGTATTACTGGATGGAAATACATCACTCCGTATTACTGGATGGAAATACATCACTCGTTTTAGCGCAGAACTGTGGCAAACAACCACATCAGAGCTGTTTTAATGGCCACAATATTTGTTCTCAACTCCTCATTCCATCCTGTGACACAGTCGGCTGAACTTTTGAAAAAGTGATCAGATACATGAACTCTCACTGTTGCATTGTTCCTAAACATTGTACAGGTTGAGAGTTTGGACGGAACAGGCATTTTTTTTGTTAGGCAAAAAAAAAAAGCAAAGGAATTGTGCCTGTGTCCAGCCGCTTGCACAAGAATACGATGGAATCAATGACAATGTTGAGAAATTCCACACACTAAGATTAATTGTAGAATAAAATCGATTTGGAAACGAAGAAGAACACAAACAGATAACGTTCTTAAATTTTCGACCCGATCAATTTTGGGGGGAAAAGGGCAACATAAAAAATATAATTAAATCTTACGAAGCAGACTCTTCGTGGGCAAAACAAATTTGATCGGTAACATTTTTAGTGAACTAATTCGATAATGAATATCGCCTGGCACTTTTTTCTTTGTTTGTCTCTGTACCCTTTCAGATTCTTCTTTCAGTCTGATTTTTCATCACGTCACCCACTTCTCCCCCCCCCATTCTCTTGAAGCAATACCCTCCCACCCTTCATTTCAGGCACCTCTATACCCTCCCCCACTTCATTGCAGGCACCTCTATACCCTCCCGCCCTTCATTGCAGGCACCTCTCTATACCCTCCCCCACTAATTGCAGGCACCTCTATACCCTCCCGCCCTTCATTGCAGGCACCTCTATACCCTCCACCCCCCTCATTGCAGGCACCTCTATACCCCTCCACCCCTCATTTAAGGCATCTCTATACCCTCCAATCCTCATTGCAGGCACCTCTTTACCCTCCCCAACCCTCATTGCAGGGCACCTATATACCCTCCACCCCTCATTTAAGGCACCTCTATACCCTCCCCACCACCCATTGCAGCACACCTCTATATACCCCCCCCCCCCCCCCCCCCCCTCATTGCAGGCAACTCTTTACCCTCCCACCCCTCATTGCAGGTATGTCCATACCCTCCCCCCCCCCCCCACCCTCATTTCAGGCACCTCTATACCCCCCCACTCATTGCAGGCACCTCTATACCCTCCCCCACTCATTGCAGGTACCTCTATACCCTCCCCCCACTCATTGCAGGCACCTCTATATACCCTCCCCCCACTCATTGCAGGCACCTCTATACCCTCCCCCCCCTCATTGCAGGCACCTCTATACCCTCCCCCCCTCATTGCAGGGCACCTCTCCCACTCATTGCAGGCACCCCTATACCCCCCCCACTCATTTAAGGCATCTCTATACCCTCCAATCCTCATTGCAGGCACCTCTTTACCCTCCCAACCCTCATTGCAGGCACCTCTGTACCCTCCACCCCCCCACTCATTTAAGGCACCTCTATACCCTCCCACCACCCATTGCAGGCACCTCTATACCCCCCCCCCCCCCCCCCCCCCCCCCCCTCATTGCAGGCAACTCTTTACCCCCTCCCCCACCCCTCATTGCAGTATGTCCATACCTCCCCCCCCCTCATTTCAGGCACCTCTATACCCTCCCCACACTCATTGTAGGCACCTCTATACCCTCCCCCCACTCATTGCAGGTACCTCTATACCCTCCCCCCACTCATCATGCAGGCACCTCTATACCCTCCCCTCCCCCCACTCATTGCAGGCACCTCTATACCCTCCCCCCCACTCATTGCAGCACCTCTATACCCTCCCCCCACTCATTGCAGGCACCTCTATACCCCTCCCATCCCTCATTGCAGGCACCTCTATACCCCTCCACCCCTCATTTAAGGCACCCTCTATACCCCCCCCCCCCTCATTGCAGGCACCTCTATACCCCCCCCCCTCATTGCAGGCACCTCTATACCCCTCCCACCCCTCATTGCAGGCACCTCTATACCCTCCCCCACCCTCATTCCAGGCACCTCTATACCCTCCCATCCCCTCATTGCAGGCACCTCTATAAAGGCCCCTCTATACCCTCCCCCCACTCATTGCAGGCACCTCTATACCCTCCCGCCCTTCATTGCAGGCACCTCTATACCCTCCCCCCCCTCATTACAGGCACATCTATACCCTCCCACCCCCTCATTACACGCACCTCTATACCCTCCCACCCCTCATTGCAGGCACCTCCATACCCCCTCCCACCCCTCATTACAGGCACCTCTCTATACCCTCCCACCACCTCATTACACGCACCTCTATACCCTCCCACCCCTCATTACACGCACCTCTCTATACCCCCTCATTGCAGGCACCTCTATAACCCTCCCCCCCCTCATTGCAGGCACCTCTATACCCTCCCCACCCTCATTACACGCACCTCTATACCCTCCCACCCCCTCATTACAGGCACCTCTATACCCTCCCCCCACTCATTGCAGGCACCTCTATACCCTCCCACCCCTCATTACACGCACCTCTATACCTCCCACCCCTCATTACAGGCACCTCTATACCCTCCCCCCACTCATTGCAGGCACCTCTATACCCTCCCCCCCCTCATTGCACACGCACCTCTATACCCTCCCACCCCTCATTACACGCACCTCTATACCCTCCCACCCCTCATTACAGGCACCTCTATACCCTCCCCCCACATTGCAGGCACCTCTATACCCTCCCACCCCTCATTACACGCACCTCTATACCCTCCCACCCCTCATTACAGGCACCTCTATACCCCTACACCCCTCATTACACGCACCTCTCCCCCCCACCACTCAT
>JADBJO010004274.1:75000-92500 GCA_016801955.1 Conus betulinus | reverse complement strand
TGTGTCCTGTTATTTCTCTGATCTTGAGACTTTCTTTTGCAGAATCCATCGCCTCTTGAACTTTCCATTTTCTGCCTGTCTTCAGCTGGGGCTTGATTGCTTCTACCACCTTGTATCCTGAGTCCTCCAGCATGCTTTGAAGTCTGATCTTCCCTGCTTTGTATTTCTCCAGGATGGATTTCAGTGGTAGTTTCAGCTTTGCTTGGCGACAGTACAGCTCTATGTCAGTCAGACAGGGTGGGACACCAAGCCATTTCCTTGTGAACTTGTTGATTTTGGATTCCATTGCCTCCACTATGCTGGTGCAGATGTCGTATATCATCAGAGGACATAGGGGCTTTGGTATCAGCATGAACTGCAGACAGCAGACTCACATTGGTCAATGGTCAATGGTCTCCAAGCCTTCTTCCGACATCTGTTTGGTTCTTTTGCTCTTTGTGTGTCTTTCAGCGTATCATCATACCGTCTTCCAAGGCTCTTGACTGGCTCTCTGTGACTGTTGGAATGGCCTGGTTGGCAACACTGAAGACCACAGATTCGGCCACTTTTTCCTTTCCTCAGTGAGAGACTCCGTGATTTCTTTGGCTTGAACTTCATTCTGGATGAGGCAACTATGTCGTCCAGCCTCTCCAGCACGACGTGTCTCGTCTTCTCTGGATGAAATCACTGTAGTGTCATCCATGAAGGCCTTGAGAGGGGGCATCTTGTATCCATCGCCAAGGTCTGTTTGTCTTGCGTTGCTTGTTGCTGCTTTCAAGATGACTTCCATTGCCAACACGAACAGTATTGGGGAAATTGCACAGCCCATTGCAATGCCCCTTCCAAGTTGATCCAATCTGTTGTGTACTCCTTGGTAGAGAACCGCATTGAGAAGCCATTGAAGTACTTCTTGAGCATGTCGCGGATGTTCTTTGGCACATGGTACATCTCAAGAGCCAACTGTATCATCTCATGGGGTACAGATCCATATGCGTTTGCCAGATCAAGCCACACTACGTCCAGGTCTCTCTTTTTTCTGTTTTTGCTCTTTGGATTGCGTCCCAGATCATTGTGGCGTGTTCTACACAGCCAGCCACGCCTGGGATACCACTTTCTAGACTGACACATCCAAGTACTTGTTTTCCATGAGGTACTTGTTCAGCCTTGCTGCCATGACCAAGAAGATTTTTCCTTCGACGTTCAGTAGTGATATTGGCCTGAACTGGCTGATGTCACTTGAGTTTTGCTCTTTGGGGATGTACACACCATCTGCCGTCATCCACTGGCCGCTGATCTTCTGGTTTCTCCAAGCTGATCGCAGCAGCCTGTGGAGCCACTCCAGCACTTTGGGACATTTCTTGTACAGCTGGTAAGGTATTCCGTTTGGCCCTGGTGATGATTTGGCTCTGGCTTTGTCGACCACCTTCTTGATTTCCGCCAACATTGGAGGCTTGTCATTGAACTGTTCCATAGGGTTGGTTGGCCACACCAGACCTTGAATGTCGAGTGGTGCTTTGCTCTGTGAGTCAGAGTATGTTTTGCTCAGATGCTACTCAGGAACTCCTTTGTCCACACTTAGGGTTATTTTAGCTGCTCAAACAGAGTTCTGGCTGGCAAACTGGAAGGAGTCTCTGAAGAAGCGCTCTTGTGTGTCTTCTTTATTTTGCTCTTCCTCTTCCTCGCAGATTCCGCTTTGCTGAGGGCGCTGTGTTTTTGCTTTCCAGAGTTTTTCCAAGCCTTGTTTTCAGCTGGCAGTGCGGTCTTCATTTTCTTCTTGAGGGTTAGGGTTAGGGTTAGGGTTTAGTGATCTTGTCCATCTCTTCTTGGCATCTGGATTTCTTTGGAGGTGTTTTCTCTTTGGGTGGTTTTGCTCCATAGGCGTCTCTACATGTGGCATACACAATGTCCCCATGTGGCTAGTTTGTGTTCCAGGGTGCTTTTCCCTATCAGGGCATCGAGTCTTTGGACGATTTTTGCATCCAGTTTCTCCCAATCTTTAGTCTCGTTTGCTCGTGGCAGGCTGAGTTTTTCAGGCGCCTGGCATCGAGGGCCTGTGCAAATTCCTCATCCAAACCAACAGCATGGATGTCGTTGGCACTGTGGTTTAAATCCTGGCCTTGGTCTTCCGACGTCTTATTTGCTGAGCAGTGCGCTGCTGCTCATTCAGAACATGACACATGACACGACACGACACGACACGACACGACACGACACGACACGACACGACACGACATGACATAAATGGTTTATTCGTTTAGCATCTAGGCCTGACATGACATGACATGGCATGGCATGGCATGGCATGGCATGGCATGGCATGGCATAAATGGTTTATTCGTTTAGCATCTAGGCCTTAACAAATGGCTGAACAGTAATAATGAATTTAGTCAAAGACATTTCAAGAAGGAAATAGAAAAGAAACAGGCGTACACTTTTATATTGCAAAAGAGCCAAACAACACAACCCAGCTTAGAACCAAGGACGTACAAAGTTATAAATTATACCTCGGGTACCCTACCATCATTCCATCAGTCATCTTCATTCTAGCATGTCTACTCGTTCACAGTTACATATCTACATTTAACAGCTAGGTAAAGAAATATCGCAAACTGTTTTGCTATGTTTGGATCCTTGAAACAACAATGTATATCTAAAAGCATTTGGCTCTCTGTAGTATTTGAGTGGCATGAGATCACGCCGAAGGTCACCGAGAAGCGGGCAACACAAACTAAAATGGATTTCATCTTCTTGGTTATCATTGCACATGGACAAATTAGTTCTACATCTCTACAATTTTTGTATCGGAATGAATGCGATTTCATACCACTCACTCTTAACCTGAATGTAACAAGCGCTTGCTTTACACGTCTATTTGTGTCATTTTGATAATGAGATATCAAATCAGAGAGAGAGAGAGAGAGAGAGAGAGAGAGAGAGAGAGAGAGAGAGAGAGAGATTCACTATTTTTTCCCTATAGTTTTATTTACATTATGAAGTAAAAGCTTAATCTTATTACTTTGAGAGTAAACATGCCAGGTGTTTTTAACCACCAAACACAACCTTGCTGCACACATGGTAGAACAGAGCGTGTCCGATTTGTCTATTCCTGTTTTGTCTACTTTCTGCTGGTGCCCACACCCTTGGTGGCTTCTTGAGAGCTTTACTCTTTGTCTCCTCTCGCCTATCCGCCAGTCCCGTTTTTCCTGTACGGGGTACAACTTGTGAAACTCAACCAGTCTTCAGAGAGTCCTAAATAGTTACGGATGCATTCACTAATGTCACTTTTCAACGAATGTGTCTTTCACACACACACACACACACACACACACACACACACACACACACACACACACACACACACACACACACACAACACAACACAACACACACACACACACACACACACACACACTCAACACACACTCTCTCTCTCTCTCTCTCTCTCTCTCTCTCTCTCTCTCTCTCTCTCTCTCTCTCTCTCTCTCTCTCTCTCTCTCAATACAAGGAGTCTGATAGAGAATGCGGAATGTCAGAATTAGAACGGACCTTCTTGTTCGGCGGCATTTCATTACAACGTGGACAGGGGTTAGCTGCCATTTCATAAACATGGACAATTTGGAGACTTCATATTGTGGCTGAATATTTTACAAAAACATGAACAATTTGGACACTTGCTATTGTGGTTGAATATTTCACAAACATGAACAGCTTGGAAACTTCTTATTGTGGTTGAATATTTCACAAACATGAAACAAGTTGGAAACGTCATATTGTGGTTGAATATTTTGCAAACAGACCCACTTTCTTGTGTTATCTGTGGGTTACCATTATCCTATACATTTCTTTCAGATTTTAAATGAAATAAAGCTTTTTGCGCGCTTTTCCATAAATATGCTTTTGTTGAACATACAAATCAGTCTATCTCTTACATTCAGAATGAATCAATTATCCTGCCACTTCTTCATGGCGTAAACAATACCCAACCCAATCATTGTCGAAAGATTTTAACAGTAGACACCTAGTAAACCTTTCCATTCTTATGTCGATGTGTCAACATTTTGTAAGATTGCTTCCAAGTTCACGCTAAAGGTCGTTTTAACTACTGTATGGAAGAGCTATTACGTTGAAATACATTTAAAGAAGTCTACTCCGCCTCCGCGTAAACCATTTCATCTGAACAGTGTAACATGTCATTTCTTCTTCTTCTTCTCTGCGTGCCTGGATCTACACGGTCAGTCCGGCCCTTGAGATGAGTAGTGACGTTTTCTCCAGCTCATTCAGATTGCCGTAGAGCTTTGTCATTAGGGCTGTCTCTGTTGGCCACACCTCTCTTCTTTGTTCATGCAATGGCCGTTTTTGGAGCACATGCTCCGCTGACTGTTCTTTCTGCTCACAAGAACAGATTGGAGAAGACACCACCTTGAGCTTTCGGCACAAATTGTGAAGTCTGTTGTGCCCGGTGCGGGGAGTAGGGAGGTGTGGATCGAGGCAGCACCTCTGATGTTCGGCAGCTGCATCCTACCTTGTAGGGTGGACGGGCATCACTGGTCCTCATCCATCTCCTAAAGCTCTCATGTGCTGGCTCTTAGCGCCACACCCTAGTACACTGCTTCAGCTGGCGGAGCTGAACCACGTGAGGGGGTGGTGTTTACACGGCACCACTAGGCGTACGACTTCCCTTGTGGAAGCACTGGCTAGGGCGAGGAGTTTCCAACAGAAGCTTAACGGCCACGTGTACGGTCCAAAGGCAAACCACTGCTTAGTGTGGACATTGGCTGTTGGTCTTTTAGAGACGATTGCCTTCTTCAGTCTCTTTAAATAATTGCAAGGAGGTTTGGCTTCAGGCTAGCACCCTGTTCCTGTAATAAACACATGAGCTACGAAAACAGTTCAAAGCGCTTTATTGTCAACGCAGCCAAGGCAACAGTCGACTCCAGCTGGAGACAGAATGACGGACGCCTGTGAAAGCCTCTCTGAGGAAGCTGGCGCCCCGATGACTCTAACTGTAAAAATGGTTACACGCTTTGGATATCGGAATGTAAGAACTTTGTTCCAGTCATCAAGTTGGCAGAAGTCATCAAGGAAATGGAGGCGTACTGTCAACATCCTAGGTCTCAGCGAAACTCGCTGGACAGATTCAGGGGAATTTACATCAGAAGACATGAGCATCCTGTTTTCAGGTCGTCATGACAACATCCACCGTGACGGCGTCCGCTCTTATCCTTGACAGACAAGCAGGCAGTGCGCTACAGGAGTAGATGCCAGTAAACGAGCGCCTCCTGACAGCACGATTCATCACGTCACACGCCAAGGTCACCATCATCCAGTGCCACGCCCCAACCAATGACCACGACGATGCAGACAAAAGACACCTTCTACCAGCAGCTTCAAGACTTGGTCGAAAAAGTACCACGCCATTATATTAATCGATTATGGGCGACTTGAATGCACAGATTGGGGAGGATCGGTCTGGCTTTGAACGTGTCCTTGATCCACATGGGTATGGCAAGAGAACATAATGGTGAACGCCTCCTGCAGTTCTGCGCAATGAAGATAATAAAAATTGGGTCGTCACTATTCCAGCATAATGATATTAACAAGATCACATGAATATCAAATGATCACATGACTCAGACTCATAATATCGATCACATGGCGATTGGACCAAGGTGGAGAACCCCATGTTTGCAAGACGTACGCGTGTACCGTGGAGCAGACGTGCAGTGACCATCATCTCGTGATAGCAAAGCTGAAGATCAAGCTGAAGAGAAGGAAGAAGAAAGAGATTCCGTCCAAGAGATACAATACGAGAACATTGAAGGACCCCGCCACAGAGGCCCAGTTCCAAGCTTTCCTGAGCAACAGGTATTCAGTCCTTACTGAAACAATGCCAGGATCGACAGAGTGGTGGGAGGAGATGAAGGATGCCATGGCAACAGCTGGAAAAGAAATCCTAGGGTTTAAGAAGTCACTGCGGGAATCCTGGATCAGTGATGGCACATGGGAATTGATAGCAGAGAGGAAAGAACTCCACCAGAAGAGACACAACTGCTCCTCAGATCAAGCAGCGTAAACCAGAATACATCAAGCAGAACAGACAGGTGAAGCGAAATGCCCAGAAAGATAAAGGATTGGCTGGACTAGCATGTAGAAGATGCTGAAGAAGCTGCCAAGCAAAAACGACATGAGAGCTGTTTATCAGATTGTAAAGAAGATAACTGGTACTGTGAGGACTGGCTCCTGACCTGTGAAGCAAAATATGGCACACTTCTGTCAAGAGACGTGGAAAAGCTTGCAAGATGGGCCGAACACCTCAAAGAAGTTCTAAACAGACCCGAACTACCGACACCAGCTGAAGCGGAAGACCCATCCCTCCTGCTCCCAATCGACACCGATGACTTCACTGATGAGGAGATCAGAACACCCATCAAGGCATTAAACAGCAATAAGTCCCCTGGGTTTGATGGAATAACAGCGGAAATGCTCAAAGATGGTAGTGACTGCATCGTCTCTTGGATGTTTGCAATCAGACTTTGAACTCAAGCGTCGTCCCAGAGAACTGGAAGAATGGCGATGTCGTCTGCATTCCAAAAAAGGCAACCTCTCAGAGTGCGACAACTGGAGAGGAGTTACTCTACTGTCAGTACCAGCAAAAGTGCATTGCCAGGTCATCCTCAACCGACTGCGCGACGTAGTGGACAATGAGCTCAGGGAATAACAAACACGCTTTCGCCCCGAAAAGATCCTGTGCCGAACAGATCTTCACACTAAGACAGATCATCGAGAAGCGTGGAGAGCACCGAGTACCCCTGGCCATTAGCTTCATTGACTTCACCAAAGCATTTGACAGTGTCCACAAACCATCACTGTGGGAAAATCATGAAAACCTACGGCACCCCAGAGAAAGTTGTATAGGCCATAGAGCAGATTTACATAAACTCCAAGTGCAGAGTCAGGACGGAAGATGGCTACAGTGATTGGTTTCAAGTTGTCACTGGTGTAAGGCAGGACTGTGTCCTCTCCCCTCGCCTCTTTGCACTTGCCATTGACTGTGTATTGAAACACGCAACCCAAGGAAAGGGAATCCAGTGACAGAAGGAAACAGCCTTTTAGATCTGGATTTTGCCGATGACATTGCCGCTCTTGCAAGCAAGCACCACTCAACATCTGCAGGTGTTTGTAGACAATAGCAGCAAGTTTGCAAGCAACATGGATTGGCTGTTGATTGGGATAAGACCTTACACATAACTTGCACCCTACATAAAGTCGAAATAATCAAGTTGAAAAGTGAGCTTCTGATATTGACTGGATGATACGATAAACGACTGAATGTAGCGCCTGAGCAGGCATCTCTTTAGCTGGCTCTACCCAGGTAGATTGCCCGTTGTATAAACGAAAGCATGAATTGTAAAGCGTTTAGAGTTTGGTTTCTAACCAAGAATAGGTCCTAAGTATTCTTAATCATTATAGAAATGACTAACAATCTTCTTGCCCCACGCCGATCTCTCTCTCTCTCTCTCTCTCTCTCTCTCTCTCTCTCTCTCTCTCTCTCTCTCTCTCTCTCTCTCTGTGTGTGTGTGTGTGTGTGTGTGTGTGTGTGTGTGTGTGTGTGTGCGTGCGTGCGTGCGTGCGTGCGTGTGTGTGTGTGTGTGTGTGTGTGTGTGTGTGTGTGTGTGTGTGTGTGTGTGGGTGTGTGTGCGTGCGCACGCGTATGACGAGTGTCACTTGCACACATATGAGGATGAGTTTAGTTAAAAGATTAGTGCAAATGAATGAGTAAAGGAAGGCCTAATCGAAAATTGGCTACAGGTAAAAACGAGTCTAGTTGAAACACGGGAACAGAATAATCTGGTGTAAACGCGTCTAGAGATGAGTCTAGCTGAAACGAACTTAAACTGAGTTATATAGGAAACGTGCGTCAAAATGAATCTTGTTGAAACAAAAGAAATTATTAATACAGTTTAAACCAATGAAAAGATTAGTCCATTTGAAATGCAAATAGAAATGAGCTTGTTTAAAATAAAGATAGAGACGAGTCTAGCAGAAATACGAGCAGACAATATAGTTGAAATATTAGTAAAATCGAGACTTGTTCAAATGCATGTTAAAAATAAATCGGGTTTGAGAGAGAGCTATAAATGGGTCTAGTTTCGACAGGGGCAAAACTGAGTGTAGTCTACTATATACGAGCAAAGATAAGCCTACTTTGAACACACATACAGATGGTATCCGTTTAGAGACTAACGAAGAGGATCTCGTGTAGACACAGGTAAAAATGAGCCTAGTTACACAGGAAAAGGCACATGCTTCTGACAACAAGAAAGCTTGCAGCTTAAAAATGGATACCAAATTTTGACATTGAAGGGGTTAATGTTTTCACATGACTATCTTACGACCAACTTTGGCTGTTTTTCATCCACCTGTGTATACAGTTTTCTTGTTTTGTTTTATTTTGCTTCTGACTTTCAGCAGTTAACGAACGTATTTTAAGGGATGAGTTCCCTTCTTAACTGTTGCTTTCTATTACAGGTTTTGGATCAAGCATGGCAATGTACAGTGGTCTTCCTGCATTTCCTTTTAACAAAGTTCACCTTTATGGTGTTCAGAACTAAAGCACAGTGCAACACATGACCTATACTGTGACTGAAAACATTCCTATTTGGATGATGTTGACCTGTCCCACTGCGTTTCCTGTCCTGCTGCGCACTTGTTTCTTAGTGTGCGCGCTTTCTTATTGTTCTGTTGACGAGGTCATCCGAGAAATAACCGGTTTCTCTGCCTTGGGTGCTTTTTTTTTTCGTCTGAACAACTTAATAGCAGGCCCACTGGGGCGAAAAAAGATATTCAAACAACGGCACTCAATAAAATGAAAATAAATCTTGTCTGCGTCGGAACAATTGATGTTCCAGATATTTGAACTGGGTCGTGAGATTTATGCTCTATGCTCTTCTGCGTTCCTGAGAGAGAGAGAGAGAGAGAGAGAGAGAGAGAGAGAGAGAGAGAGAGAGAGAGAGAGGGGGGGGGGGACTTTAAAAAGCTGTTCTCTTTTTATTTTGTTGTTTTGTTTTATCTTGTTTTATTGCCCGGTTGAGACAGGAAATGTGGGCATTCCTAATTAAGTACGTTATTGCTACCCCTAAACTTTCCTCTGTTTATGGAGAACCCTCTATACTTTCGTTTTCTAGTGTACAGTACCTATTGTTTTCTTTTTGTTTTTGTTTTTTTTTTCTATTTTAAGGGAACCCATTTTAGGTTTTCTCCGTTATTTCAAGGACCCAATTTGGGAATGTTTTCGTGCCGATTTATGTTCCATGCCATTTCATTGGCTTCAGTTCCTAGCTGTTTATTCTAGCTTCCTGTTCATAGCCATGTTCCAGCTTCTTCCGTCGCTGCCCCGGCGCCATTAGTTCACAAGGAGCAGTCAATATTTAGTGATTAAGATGCAACCCAGTAGATGAGGCACTGCACTGCTGCCTCGTGACTTCGGTGGTGCTCATCAATGCCTGCTCTAATCCACTTCAAGGAAGACACTACCAAAGACCCCTACATGACGACGATAAATCACCGAGGTAGAGTGAGTAAGCCTCCCCATGAAACTGCCGACCGCGATGACCGCGACACGATCTCCTCAAGTGCATAGATAGGAAGAGAAAATCTAAATTTAGGTCCATACAAGATCAGGACTTGCATGGCCACAGAATTTGGAATATTTTTTTTTCCATATACTGATGCTAATCGATGAGGATGATGGAGTTGATTCCATGAAGTTGCATTCTGGTCAAAGACTACGAGAAAGGACTCTACTCAACACCTAATTTCATAACATCTTCTGGTGTCAACCAGGCCCGAGAGATACAGACACCTCCACAGCAGGTCAGGAAATTTGAGCAACACTATCGGAGATGCATTTCTCATGAAGGTGAAGTTCCATTGTGTGGTTTCAATTTTGCCATTAAAGCCTATGGTAACTTAATCTCTTTCTGAAAGCTCATCTTCCACAATTAAGGGGCAATCCGAGACGCCGCCAATTACTGCAGAATGGCAGCTTTTCTGTCCGTTTCTGTTTTCCCTCTTAAATTTTGTTTGTAAGGAACGTCTCGCATGATCCTTAGAATTTCAAATGAATTTATCGCGCGTTCCTCTTTTTGTTTTAAGGGAATCTCTATTTTACAGAAACCTATCGGATTTTTGCCCTTCCTTTTCATTCTCTATTTCAATAGATTGTATCAGGTCTTTCTCTTACTGTTTAAGAGTTTCTATCGGCTTTTTCTTCTTTTTTTTTGTAAAAAGAAACGTATCGGGGAACACACTGGGATGTTCTCTTTTCATTTCAGACGGATCTTCTAAGTTTTCGTACTATTTTAAGAACACTTATCAGTATTTTTTCTTTCAATTTTAAGAAACGTATTCGTTTTGTTTTTTTTTTTCATTTAATTTTTTAAAGAAGCTCTCAGTTTTTCATTTTTTTTTAAATCTCAAAATAACCTATTCAGCACTTTTTTTTAATGAATCATGCTTTTTTTTCAGCTTAAAGGAAAAAGTGTCTTTTTTTTAAATTAAGCAAACCTGCTGAACTTTTCTCGTTTATTTTATGAGAACCTATCAGACTTTTCCGTTTCCAATGTAAGAGAATCTATGGAATTTATTTTATGAGAACCTATCAGACTTTTCCGTTTCCAATGTAAAGAGAATCTATGGAACTTTTTTTCTATATTTAAGAAACCTTCAGGGTCTTTCCGTTTGAATTTGTGGGGAACTGGCTGATCTTCTCTCTCTATTTTAAGAAATGTATTGCGCATTTGTCATTTTATTTTATAGAAATATACAGGGTTTTTCTCTTCCTGTTCCAAAGGTTATCTTGCTTTTATCGTTCCATTTTAAGACAGGATTTGGGGCTTTTAATTTTCTATTGTAAGGGAACTCAGTGACTTTTCTCCCTCCGTATCCCCGTACTTCGTCTGGGAATAACCTGTTCTTAGGTGCTGCATGTAGGTAGGGCTTAAATCCTAGCATTCCTTTGTTTCCTTTTCTTTTTTCTTCTTTTTTTTTTTCCCCATCAGCAAGTTCCCTCAGTCCATTTCTAGTCAAGCAGTTTCTTCAATCTTTTCCCACTCTAGGAATTCCTTCAATCGACACCTATTCAATCAAAGTCCCATCATCACCAATTTTAGGACGGTATGCGTCACTTCCGTCCTTGCTCATCTCTATTCTGAAAAAAAAAAAAATGTTGAGATCGACTGGAGCAAGGTGATGTTTGCGTGTTCGAGTATGATCCCCCCCCCCCCCCCCTCTCTCTCTCTCTCTCTCTCTCTCTCTCTCTCTCTCTCTCTCTCTCTCTCTCTCTCTCTCTCTTCCATGCTGTTTCCTGTGCACGCGAGAGCGCGAGTGTACGTGTGTGCGTGCATGTGTGTTTCTTGTTCGTTTTCCTTCTTCTGCAGCTAAAGAGGGGGCAACAAAAGACTTCGCTTTAGGGAGGCGATAGAGCAATGGGTGTAACGCACTTAGAATTGCTCTCTTTCTTCCTCTTACCTGTTCTGACTGGGCATAGAAAGAGCATTACCAGTTACCTCATCGACGTTTTAGGGTTCACGTCCACGCAAATCGCTCTGCTGATGCAGTGAGTTCGATTGGGGAACTCCTTTCCAGCTTAGTACCGAGTGTTATTGTGTCTTCTAAAATTAAGCAGCAACCTCATTTAAACACCAGAGAAAGAGGGACTAAAACTGTGTTGTCGTCTGTCAGTAGTAAATGATGACTCTCTCTCTCTCTCTCTCTCTCTCTCTCTCTCTCTCTCTCTCTCTCTCTCTCTCTCTCTCTCTCTCTCTCTCTCTGTCTCTCTGTCTCTGTGTCTCTCTCTCTCTCTGTCTGTCTCTGTCTGTCTGTCTGTCTGTCTGTCTGTCTCTCTCTCTCTCTCTCTCTCTCTCTCTCCCCTCTCCCCCTCTCCCCCTCTCTCTCCCTCTCTTTCTGCTTTTCATCCCACCTGTCCTGTCTGTCTGTCTGTCTGTCTGTCTGTCTGTCTGTCTCTCTCTCTCTCTCTCTCTCTCTCTCTCTCTCTCTCTCTCTCTCTTTCTCTCTCTTTCCATCTTCTTCTTCTTCTTCTTCTTCTCTCTTCTCTTCTTCTTCTTCTTCTTCTTCTTCTTCCTCCTCCTCCTCTGCTTTCCTCCCTTCCTTTCTCTTCTTTCCTCCCCTCCCTTTCACTTTCTGCCTCTCTCTCTCTCACTAACTCTCTCATTCACTAACTCCCTCTCTCACTTACTCACTCACTCACTCACTCACTCATTCACTCACTCACTCACTCGGTCTCTCACTCATTCACTCACTCATTCACTCACTCACTCAGCTGGGCAGCTGGGCACTGACTCATGGACTCATTCACAAACTCACTCACCCACTCTGTCAGCTGTGTACTGGCTTATATAACAACACCAAAAACAGAGGCTCGGCCAGAAAACGAATCAATGAATGAAAGAAAGAGAGACCGTGAGGAAGAAACACAGAAGAACTGGAAAATAGAACATGAATCGAAAAGAGACAGAGATAAAAGAACAGAGCCAAAAATTAAAGAAGAAAAGCTTATGGAACAACGACGACGACGACGACAAGAAGAAGAAGAAGAAGAAGAAGAAGAAGAAGAAGAATAACAATAACAACAACAACAACAACAACAAACAATGATGATGATGATGATGATGATGATGATGATGACAGTAATAATAATAATGATAATAATAATAGTAATGATATCAATAGTAACAATAACAGCAACAACAACAACAATAACAATAACAACAACAACAACAACAACAACAACAACAACAACAACAGCGAAAAACAAACACAGCGAGATGTCAAACGACTCTGTTGACAAAAAAGACAGTCACTGACCTGCAGGCGTTGACCAGTCCTCTTGATCTTGGTGACAGGACTGCCCAGAACAGGACAGGGTGACCAGAGGAAGGAGAGATGTCCAGAGTAACAGGAATGTCCAGAGTAACAGGAGATGTCCAGATAGTACCGCTGGAAAGTGACCGTTTTCACCCCTGTAAACAACACATCCCCAGGTCTGCCTTTCATTCCTTAAGATCTCTGTCTCTCTCTCTCTCTCTCTCTCTCTCTCTCTCTCTCTCTCTCCTCTCTCTCTCTCTCTCTGACGAGTAAGATGTGTTTTCACTTTGCCGCATGTTTAGAGTTGGTTCCACTCATCAGTGACTGTACATTAGGATGGCCAGTATTTACTGCAGATACTGAGCCAGCTACACACAGTGTATAAACCAAGATGAAGTGACTGTGTAACTACATTCATATCCTTCATGCTACATCTCGCCAAGAGCAAGGCTCAATCACAATGCTCGCATTGAAGATAAGGGGCCGGACAGATGGCGTTGCGGACGAGCTGACCTTTGTAACGTGGAATCGACCCCTGGATCCGCTAAGCAGACCTTTAACAGAAGCTCGTTCAACCAGTACCAGTGAATCCAACAGAACGAATCTGAATAAGAACACATAATTTCAGATAGACGGTAATGTGTTAGTGGAGAGGGGGTTACATCAACTAGCCTAATGAAATTGTGTTCAATTCACTTCACTGAAACAGTTTAAATCAGGTAAATACAAGACATTAAGGGAATAACAGTTTTTCTGTTCTACAAGATCAAGTTCAGACTCTTTGAAAGAAAAAGTGACAGATTTTGGACAGTCGAAGAATGAACTGATTGTCATGTGACGTACCCTCACATCGAGGCATGTGACGCTCCATCACATGTAGTCTAGTGATATAAATCATTCTCCCCATGCCACAACTAACAGGAAGAGTATTCATGGCTTGACCAGTGTAGCGGGCGTTCCCAATAATTGTGAGGATCACTCAGTGAAAAGAAACAATGGTGGTCATTGGGTGAAAGTGACCACTGAGAGATAGTATAATAAGGGCTGGCAAGGTGCTGGTCATGTGTTTTGAACACTGAGTTGTACTCACCAGGAGGAGGGAGGAAAGAATTAGTTCTAGCCCAGGAGTTGGCCTAAAGACTCGAACCTGTCAGGACGTTGGTCAAGGGGTCGTCACCGCTGACCAGTTCATTACCAGGTGAGCCATAGAGAGTTGGGGAAAGGTACAGGGGAAAACCTTAAGAAAAGAGAAAGAAAGAATTCACATGTTGAATTGGGAAGCAGGTTACTTAAACGAACCTTATTCGTGTTTCAGCCCTTCACCCTTCATCCCGTCAGCTGTTTCTCCTCTGATGTTGCAACAGCATCTGTTTCTTAAGAGCTGAGACGGGTGTTTAATGATGGCCATGGTGTGGGAACACACTGATAGTTCAGCTCCAGCAATTGAAGGAGTCGGATCTCATCGGTTCTCCAGTGACAGGAGAGTTAAAGGGGGCGGCACGTTTTCTGATGTGGACAGGGCATCATGACAGTATGGGGCGAGTGTTTTCTCTGATGCAGGTATGGCATCATGAATGCATGAATGATTTGTTCTCCTGGTCTAGATATCAGGCCAATGTTATGTAAAAGGCCATGACTTTATATTCTTGGAGGATGTGGATATTCTTTTTTCGGCAAGAAGGAGGCCTCTTGTAAGAATTTATTGATATCAATTCGTAACTTGATTTATCTCTCTGTGTGAAGAGAGAGAGAGAGAGAGAGAGAGAGAGAGAGAGAGAGAGAGAGAGAGAGAGAGAGAGAGAGAGAGAAACATGTATAGAATTTGTCTATTAATTGTTCGATTTATTTAGCAAAGTGTTTTCCCTGGAGGAGAGGGGGAGAAGAAAAGACATTCGGTAGTGCACCTTTTGGTTGATTGGAGGGATTGCGTGTGCGTATGGAGTAAATACTGTCATGAATGCGTGTGTGCAAGAGTGAAGTGTGACACTGATCACATTAAACAAGAAACTGAAAATAAAGATTGGACAGTTTCCAAATGCAGCGACTGATCGCGGAGAATGAAGCAAAATTTAGAAAGAGTGGGGGTTAGTTGCGCCCAAGGACATTGACACAGTACAGGACAAGACACGATGCATTTTGACCTCTTGGGTCTTCTTCAAGCAAAAGATAGCTCACATTTAACATTTAGGACAGTACAAACAAAGAATGAAGAGAGACTTATCTGATGTCCATGTACACATAAGACTAGACATGAAGTACAGACCCAAGAGGTCGAAATGCATCGTGTCTTGTCCTGTACTTTGTTTGTCAATGTCCTTGGCGGCAGCTAACCCCCTCTTTCTAAATTTTGCTTCGTTCTCCGCCATCAGTCGCTCCATTTTGAAACTTTACTCCTCATATTGACTGATACTCTTTGTCGTGTTGTACTTCACGTCTCGTCTTAAGTGTACATGGACATCAGATAAGTCTCTCTTCGTTCTTCTTTGTTTATACTGTCCTAAATGTTAAATGTGAGCTATGTTTTTGCTTGAAGAAGACCCAAGAGGTCGAAATGCATCGTGTCTTGTCCTGTACTTTGTTTGTCAATGTCCATGGTGGCAACTAACCCCCACTCTTTCTAAATAAAGGTTGGACAGTTTGGGACTGGTTTAGAAGATTGGTTTAAACGTAAAAAAAACATCGGTTTTATTGGCATCATCTTGTTTTGCAAACTTGTGTGTTTTTCTACAGATGCCTCTTGAGGCCCTTCCTGGTTTCATGTTTGTTTGTTTTTTTAATGGAAGTCTCTCCTGTCACATGAGATGAAGATATTTACATCAGAAGCCCTCCCTTATTTCGTTCACGTGTGTTGTGGTTGAAAAAAACTAAGCAGATGAAATGGATATACATTAGAATGATATATGTCTCCCCACTCATTTTCAGTGGTATCAGTTTTTAAACACTGGAATAGTGTGGTTCATGGTATAAATCAATTCTTGCAGTGGGATGGATTTTTCTTTGGGACATGATTTGGGCTAATACATATGGTACTGGTCACTATGTGGGTCATGGTATAGGTCAAAGTGTTGGTAAAGCTGTCAAGTTCTCTCACAGCATCTGGTAGTTAGTGGTGTGTTTTTTTCTCTCTCTCCCTGGTTCTGCCTCCAGCTGCAACTCTTATCTGCTGCCGTCGCTGGTTCAATAGGGAAATGGAGATCAAAGGATTCGCTGGCACAAGAAAGGAAGCACAAGAAACAAGATGCCCAACCTGTTTGATAGTGTCGCTAATAGCCTCTCAACACGAGACGCCCGCTGTACGCTTCTACCTATACCATCCCACCCACCCACTCTCTAGTCCCCCATTCTGCTTTTCACACACCACACTCTCTTTTCTCCCCTTCACCCCCCCCCCCCCCCCCCCCCCCCCCCCCCCCCCCCCCCCCCCCCCCCTCCCCCCCCCCCCCCCCCCCCCCCCCACCCAGATTTTTTCCTGCCTTGTTACAGTTTGTCTGCTTTTTACCGCTGTCCAGACTCCTAACAAAAACACATTCAAAAGATACAACTCCAGAGAAGTTGAAAATGCGATGGAAGCAAAGGAACACAGAAGCGTTCAGTGCTTTACTAGGCTCGCACATTTGCGCTGATTTTTGTAAGATTTTGTTTGTTGCCCTTCTTGTGAATGTTTGCCTGTTAACGCATGAGTGCATGTCTGGCAGCACCCATTCAATGCACGCCATTACGTTGTGCTATTTTTCATTTATCACATCTTTTGGTGATATGCTTGGGCGTCAAAATGTTTCAGCAATGTGTGTTTTCTAAAAACGACACTTTTTCCACTGTCTTCAACAGGATGGAGACAAAAACGCAGGGGAGATAAGGAGATAGTAGAGAGTAGAAAGAAATACAAAACGAGATATTCCAACTGATGAATAGGCTCTGTCTATCTGTCTGTCTGTCTGTCTGTCTGTCTGCCTCTCTCTCTCTCTCTCTCTCTCTCTCTCTCTCTCTCTGTCTGTCTCTCTCTCTCTGTCTCCCCTACACACTAACTGAAGGTGTAATACGATTTTTTACATTGTCCATTTTTAATGTCAGTTTCACCCACTAGTGTCTACCCCCATTACTAGAACTTGGCTGGTGAATGTACCAGAAGAAGAAAGGTCGAAGTCAAGGACGCCTCCACACTTTAGAACCCGATCTTCACAACCAGCTGCATTGACTGAAATAGCAGCTGGTGCTGTCCCCACCTGCAGACTGGAGACTCTAAGCACTGAAGTCCAGTGTCGTTTAGCTGAGAACACAGTTGCTGATTGAGGGTGGTGAGTGGTGGTGGAGAGGGGTGAAAAAGGTAGAAGACAGAGGTAGGGGCATTAAGACACACACACTCAACATGCTGACACAAGATTTTTCCTATTGTTCATCAGTACAGGATTGTTTTCACTTGAAGAAGACCCAAGAGGTCGAAATGCATCGTGTCTTGTGTACTTTGTTCGTCAATGTCCTCGGCGGAAACTAACCCCCACTCTTTCTAAACTTCATACATCAAACTTTAATTTGTCTCTCCTTTCATTTTCAATCCCATCAGTTTGCACTGCAGTGGTATGGGTGATGGTGATGGTGTAATTGATGGTACGGATTGATACTTATCATGGTGTAAGTC